>SNQJ01S0013341.1:47094-85583 GCA_010110895.2 Picea sitchensis | reverse complement strand
ATCTTTTTCTTTGCATTAATAAACTGCTCCAAGTGGCCGCGTTGGCTGGGGCCGTGGATGTTTCCCCGTAGGGGTTTTACCACGTGAAAACATCAGTGTGTTGATCTTTGATATGGTTATGTGAGTGGTTACTGAAGGTGTTCATCCTCTGTTGGAATACCTGTGTTGTCGAACAACTGATCCAAAAATAGAATCCATTAGTAAAGATCAAGTGAGAGTATTCTCTTCCAAGGTCAGGCATACCCATGCTCAGGAGTGATGTAAGCATGGTTGCCAAATCAAGTACACTACAGATCAATGGTACATATGAAATTATGACTAATGTCCATGGCTAGGAGAAATACACAGGGGATGCATGTGATATATAAAAGTAGAAAACATGGCCACGAGGAATACACAGTGGATCCATGTGAAAGTAGATCATAGCCACGAAGAGATACACAGTGGAGCTATGTCTCAAAATCAAGAAAAATGGATATTGGGGACTAATGGAGTGAACAAGATTATCCTATGCAAGTACAAATGTCTGTGGGGTGGTACAATGCATGTCGGGTAGGAACAGAAAAGATGTGAGGCTCGTACTTCACTCGAAGTATTCAAAATAATTCGTCGTGGTATGAGTCTACACTATGTGAATAGATTTGTTGGGGTAAAACATACTAAGACACCATTTGATTACATGTTATTGATGTATACCATTAAAAAATGCGATACAACCCATCGATGATAATAATGGGTGTCAAGGTACCATGGTACAATCTAACAAGTGTGAATAGATGAGTTGATGTTGAACACCTGGTAGAATCTATCGAATAGGGGAAATTGATTTATTCCCACTGTCAATAGTGAGGGAGCCTTCCACTGATGACTGCAAGCCCCAAGGTACCAAATATGACTTTAGATCCCTATCCCAGAGCAATATGTGTTGAAGTTGATAGGAAGATATCTGTTGGAAGGAAGGCATTATGGCATCCTTCATCATCCAACACAAGGGGGTAGAAGAAGGTCAAATATTTGGAAGGATTCATAAAAAAATATTCTAATAACCACACCGATGTACGAATCCATCATGCACCAGATGAAATATTGCACGACAAAGACACTATGAATAGTACTCCATGATGCATAACACTGACAAAGATGAGGAATCCACCAATGGGGTCAAATGGAAACCAAGGTACCACACAAATCCTTATGTGTGAAGATTTTTATTGACATCGAACAAAAGGGAAACCACTCAATCAACAACCAATGATGGTTTTTCATCCAATGAGCCCAAGGTCCCCTATAAATAATGGAAATAGGCCCAGGGAGAAACTCTAGGTCATACTCTCTGTTGAGCTCCGGTTTTTTCATACTTTCCACCATACAAATACACTCATCATTAAACCTTCTCCCCGCATTTCGTCAATAATATATCGCTAATTACACCATAAACCTCCATTATCTCTTGTTATTCATCCTATGTGGTTAATACATAGTTTTTCATATTTTTAGTGATTAAAAGGATAATTATACAATAGTTTTGTCAATGATGGTTTAATCCTATGTTTCTATGTCCAAGCATCATGTTCTGTACTATTCAGATTCTGGTATATGCACTATCCATGTTCCGGTACCTGTATTGTTCATGTTTCGGTACTCGCATTGCAAGTCATCCAATACTCCAAGTCATCCGGTACTAGAAGGTTATACAGTCAACCAGTACCTGCATAATCATCCAGTACCCACACTCCATGTCATCCAATACTTTACAGTGATTCGGTACTACCTTTGCGTTCATCCGATACCAGCTCTCTGCCTCTTCTAGTACCAGCTTCATCTGGTACCAGATTGCACCTATTCTGGTACTAGCTCCATCCAGTATTACCATCGCGTTGGTCCAGTACCCATAGTCATGACTGTGTTCATATGGTACTAAACCCATGGCTACAATATTCTAGTACCAACTGTTCTAATCTGGTACCAACTGTGCTAATCTGGTACCAACTGTGTTAATCCGGTACTAGAAATAATTCAAAATTTTGAAAAGCTTCTAGAGGAAAATCGGGTACATGGGTTTTGTCTAGAGCCACGTTTACATATGAACACGTGACACAGAATTCACCCAACTCGCATGTGTGGACCTCCATCTTAGGGGGAATGATTATGCTAAAATTATTGAAAAACTCAAACTGCCAACTTGTGCCTTGATTTTCGTGCAGATGGAATCAGATCTAGAAATTCTACGAAATGGATTTTGCCTAGAATATGGAAAATTGAGTAAATCGAGAGCAATTTTTCAAAATTAGAATTGGTTTCGAAGATACAGGTGGGGGACTAACTCGAATCTGCCCAAATTGCAATAAAACCTAAATTTTTTAGGATTTTATCTAAAAATGTAATATTTGAAATCTGAGCATTGGGATTCAGTCCCATCCACTCCTCAATGATTATTCATGTATAAATAAGCCTCATAGGGATATGAGAAGAAGCCATGAGTTTCATGAAGTTTTTGTAAGTAAGAGGTTTGTTCTTGTGAGGAAGATTTAAGGGGTTAATTGCCATGTAAAAACATAGTTTTTGATCAAAGAGGAGAATTGATTGTTGTTGATTCACTGTGCATTATTACAACTTGATCTGATTGTCTTCAAGCAGGGTTAACTAGTGTGAGAAGGGCCCCTCATTCTGGTAACATCCTGCTTCTTTCATTTTTCTTTTATAGATTAGATTCTAATTGTGTTATTTCAATCCATATGTTTCATTTGCAATTTACATTTAGTTCAATTGTTATTTTCATTTTATGATTTAAATATAGTCTCTTGCATTGGATTGGTGATAAACTCAAAGTTCATTGTTCCTGTGATTGTACACATAATTCTTATATTTCTTCGATCATACTTTGCATCGCTTGTTTATTTCCATTTCCAATCTCAAACCTTTATTCTAGGATATTGTATTCACCTTTTATTATGTGTTGGATTGCTTCCTACAAGTTGTCTTCATTAACTCATTTCCAGCACTGTTAGGTAGAGATTATACACAGTTAAGAACAGAGGATTCATTCATATGCATCAAGTGTATGCATTGTTTCTATTCATTCATAACAATTCTAAAACATATTTCTTCTCTTGCAATCCCCATTTGGCTCTTATATCAGATCATTGCCCCTTCATCGAAACCAATTGTATGCTTGACTGATCATAAAGATACTTCACTTCCATTCCATATGCACTCACCCATTAATAAAACACTTAACTTATGACAATCATGGTCCAACTAGATTTGAATTCATATGAGACAGATTGCAGAGCTAATTCAACTTACTTCATTATTTCCCATGTAGATTCATCTTCTTAAAATAATCATTTAAATACATGGGGGATAAAATACTCTTAATTTCATTTCAATGTTCTCTCGTTATCATGGTTTTCCGTTTTTAAAAGAGTTGATGGTTTTAAAGGATATTATTATCTACACAAGCCCTTTAAGAGCAGAACAAAAACAAACATAATTTCCTCATTCATTGCGCGCCTAACTAAGTGTTTGTCATAAGGTATATATTCACTATTTTTTACCCTCCATTGTCTTCCCATTCTTATTTCTTTACATTTGGTGTACTCACTTGAGGAACAATCTCTGAATTTAAAGCTTGATTTCATCTATTGTCTTGATTTCCTTTTTAATCTAGTTTGGTTTTGCATTGTTTTTCTTTTGCTTTGACTTAATTCTTTCATAGTTCAAATTTCCTTATATTTCCCGCACTTGGTTTTATTTCCCGTACCTTTGGATTCATTGCACTTTAATTTCACATAGTTTCAATCACCAATAGACAGATTAAAGGTCTAACTCGTGAGATATGGCCTTCCCGCGTTGGAATTCTTCCTAAGGTGTTAGTTTCTATCGTGAATTTCATTTTCATTTTCTTGTTTCCTTTATTGCATTTAAGTGTGGATCCACTATAGAAAATAATCATTGAAGGACATAAAACTTAAGTAAGCTACTCATGATCAATCACACGAACATCACCCTGAGTGCATGAAAGAGTGTGATCTAAGCCTTCATAGAACTAAGGTATTCTTGTATCCTAGTGATGAATCCTTAGTGTTAATTTGTTGCAATGTGGGTTTGAAGATTGTTTTGCCGACCTTAGATTAGGCTAGAATAGGCTTTAATCCTGCGTTTCCTGCTCCTGCACCTCGAAGCTTACGAGCCCCGGTTGATAATTAAATGTGGGAATTAATAGTGCATATATTTAGCCCCAACATTTTCGTGCCATTGCCGGGGAGGTGCTAAAGGGATTAGAGCATAGGTAGGTTGCTTTTATTTCTCCAAAGCCTTGATTGTTCCTTTCATGCAAGTTTGTTTCTTTTCATGCAAACGTGTTTATTTTCATGCAAGTGTGGTGTGATTTTAAGGACGACTTAAGGGAAAAGAGAAGATGGTAAGATGTGGGGGAAGAGCCCATGCATCCACTTTAGTGGGGTTACTCCAAAATTAGGTTATCCTCTTGCTTTTAGTAGTTAGAATTTGTGTTTTATTAGCATTAGCCATTTTTTATATATATGAGAAGAGAAGCTAATGAGTGTGAATAGATAACTTGGTGACACCAGGATCCTAGTATCACGGTGGTGCTTCAAGTATATAATTGGTTTGCTTACATTTTCTTTTAGTTTCCTTCTTTTTATTTCTTTAGGATTTAAAATACAATAATTTGGGCACTGTAAGAACCCCCCCTCTACACTAATCCATGTGCAAAATAGGACCCATAAACCAGCAACAAGGACTCAAATATGATCAAGAGTTTGGAAGAACTCTCTTCATCATAGCAGTAGTCGGGATCTCAATCTCTACCTCTCAAAGAGAACAAATATTGACAGCAGTCAAGAACCTATCTGCCTCTCCAGAAGTGATAGAAAAACAAGATTTCCATAAGCTACATCCATAAGAAGATCTAGAAGCCTCCTTTGATCACCCTTTCCAACCTGTAGAGGAGACTGAAGAATCATTCAATGGAGAGAAACTGCTAGAACCTGATATCGAGGAGTTCTTGACATGCATATTCCCAAATCCAGTATGCATCCAAGAGACAAACCATCCAAAAGAAGATGATCTGTGTGGCATGATAGAGGGAGACATGAAAAGTGGTCTAAATGAGGAAGTGAACCAAGAAAATCAAGATTACATTGAATATAGGTTCCAGACGACAACAAGCTTGAAGCACCACTCTCTTCTTCAACAACTCTCCACATCATCATCAAAGAAATTGGTTCTTCGTATTCTGGTATACATTAAAGATTATCTTTCAAACCCGAGTATGAATGTATTTCTACACCTGTTACGCACATGGTTACATTGGAAATATTCTTACACATGAAATTTAATTTCTTGTTCTTAGATGGGATAGAGTAAACGTTGCATGTTAGTTAACCTAGTTCTAAATAAATGCAACATTTTTTCGTGTTTCTTTTCAACTAAATAAAATGAGATGAAGATACTATTGGTGATCTAACATCAAAAACCAAAACAGCTTAAGTTATTTCTTCTTCTTATTACATGCAGATTTCAGACTAATAATAATAACAGTTCCTCATAAGCCTAATCTTTAAAATATTATGGCGATTTACAAAATTTAATGTCTACATAATGATGCCCATAGGTAACTTGTACATCCTAGTTTCATATCAGAACTTGTTATTCAAGCATTCTTATCAAATAGTAGCAGGAGAATGAATGAAACTTCTACTTGTGAGGGAACACAATCTTATATGGAAAAGATGAACTTGGGGACTAGAGACACCTTTAGGTCATTCTCTCATGGCCTCATCCACCACACATTAAGTAAGTTTGACCATGATATGTCTTTCGACTAATCTCGATACATATGTCTATTTTTCATACAAACAATCTTTTATGGGCAATCTATAAAATATCTTCCAACCCAATACCATCCCATCCTATAAAAAGGTTTTCAAAGATGCTCCCCCATTCACCCATGGGAAAGAAATATATAAATTTTAGCTTAAGGGTAAATATTGGGACAAGAGACTTTGATGGAAAATGGGTGTAAAAGGCTAACCCGTCGGGATACTGAACAAGTCTGCTGGCAGCAGGTACCGGCCTGTGGTATAACTAGGCAAACCCATCAGGGTACTGAACATGCTTGTGGGCAATGGGGCATTTTGCGTGGGAAGGATATTTCTTAGATGTCAAAATTACACCATTGGAGTACTGAACAGGCTTGTTGGCAATGGGTTCTGATTTTGATGTCTTTCATTATGCCTAATCTATATTTGTCCGTATGAACAATATACTTATGTAAATTGTTAAGAAGAATCATGCATGGTTGATGAAAAGGCTAATGAACATCATCTAATTTCCATTTAAGAATGTCTGTAAGATGGTCTTAAGACCCTGTCATTCATACCCAGGATGTTATTGTCCTAGACGTGGGACCCATAAGTGTAGGAGTCTAATAAACTCAAATGCGAACTTTATCAATATCACTTGAATGACATAGATTCTTTGAGAAATTAAATAGGTATGATTGGTTTCCTATCGGTTTCTCATTTATCAAAGACCACTTATCTCCTCATGTTTTCATGTTCAAGGATGAGAGGAAAAATCCCCCATCATAATTCACATGGTTTCTTGAGCATACAACTGTTAATGATTGATGAAATCGTATGTAATCAGTAATTTAGAAATTTCCTTTATGCTTGTAATATTTTAAATTTCCAAATTTACAAGAATGAATATGGTTTAATTTTTGGTTGTTTCTTTAAGCATAGCATCAATGTATATTTCTTCTCTCATAATAATAGTATTGGTTTAGTTCTTTTAGATTTTTTTGTTTCGGTACTGCTGGTACAGGAACCAGTAGGTTCCGGTACCAACAATACAGAAATTTGAATATTCTTCGAGGGTAATTTTTGCAAGATATTTTCAGCAGCTCTCAACTCTGGCATACTTAATTTCTCTCCTTCAGTCAACATGAACTGGTTCCACATAGTCCACTTTCAACTTGTAGAAATTTTATGTTCTAATGAGAGTTTGCATGAGGACATGCAAACCAACAGGTTTGGGGGAGAGAGAGACATAAGGAATCTCAGTAGATCAACATTCATCCACTCTCTCTCCTATATATCCATCAGTTCACATCCTTGCTCCACTTCATCTTCAAATTTCAATAGTCTACATCATGGTTTTGCAAACCTTTCATCATGTTCTTCTAGTTTCCATTTCAACATGCATTAGAATTCAAAGCAAGGGTAACTTGAGGTAAAACTGGTACAAATATTTTTAATTTACTAAAAACTTGGAAAACATGATGCATAACCACTATTACCCACTCCACACTCCACTATGCATCATCACAACTACTCAGTAAACCCTCCATCTTCACTCCACTTGTCGTAATGAACAATATACTCTGATGATAAGACCAAGTAATGAAAATGAAATATGTGGTATCCAAATACAAAGCAACATCTATAGCGTCTTCTCTTGGTACATCATAAATCATTTTTAAGCCATTTCAAAGAGGATGAAGTCATTGTTGCCTATCCAAGCAAAGAACCACAAAGTAAATATTGGTCTTAAAATTGATGTCCAAGTTCATGCGGCCACCATCACCAACATTTTATAAAACATTCTCCATATGCACACCATTCACCATCACTCAGATACCTCATCCACTACTTTTCCTCCATTTTTATGATAATTTTGTTTCTCTATTTGAAATCAATCTGTGGYAGTTTCCAAAGTGTCATTCCACAAGAACCAACACTTACACAAAAGAAACAATGTCACATAAATCTATAAGCAGAGTATCATAAGTTCTTCACCTTGTTTGCATGAGGACATGCAAATCCTTGGGTTTGGGGGTGTGTTGAGCTCCAGTTTTGTCATACTTTCCGCCATACAAATACACTCATGATTAAACCTTCTCCCCGCATTTCGTCAATAATATATCGCTAATTACAGCATAAACCTCCATTATTTCTTGTTATTCATCGTATGTGGTTAATACATAGTTTTTCGTATTTTTAATGATTAAAAGGATGATTATACAATACTTTTGTCGATGATGGTTTAATCCTATGTTTCTATGTCCAAGCAACATGTTCTTTATTGTTCAGGTTCTGGTATATGCATTGTCCATGTTCCGGTACCTGTATTGTTCATGTTCTGGTACTCGCATTACAGGTCATCCGATACTCAAATTCATTCGGTACTAGAAGGTTCTACAATCAGCCGATACTTGCAAATTCATCCAGTACCCACACTCCATCTCATCCAATACTCTGCAGTCATCTGGTACTACCTTTGCGTTGATCTGGTACCAGCTCTCTACCTATTCTGGTACCAACTTCATCTGGTACTGGATTGTGCCTATTCTGGTACTAGCTCCATCCAGTATTACCATCGCATTGGTCTAGTACCCATGTGTTCATATGGTACTAAACTCCTGGCTACAAGATTCTAGTACCAACTATTCTAATCCAGTACCAACTGTGCTAATCCGGTACTAGAAATAATTTGAAATTTTGGAAAGCTTCTAGAGGAAAATCGAGTACATGGGTTTTGTCCAAAACCACATTTACATACGAACATGTGAGACAAAATTCACCCAGCTCACATGTGTGGACCTCCAGCTCAGGGGGAATGATTCTGCTAAAATTATTGAAAAACTCAAACTGCCAAGTTGTGCCTCGATTTTCGTGCAGATGGAATCCGATCTAGAAATTCTACGAAATGGGTTTTGTCTAGAATATCGAAAATTGAGTAAGGGGTGGGTAGTTTTTCAAAATCAGAATTGGTTTGGAAGATGTGGGTGGGGAACTAACTCGAATCTTCCCAAATTGCAATAAAACCCAGATTTTTGAGGATTTTATCTAAAAATGTAATATTTGAAATGTGAGCATTGGGATTCGGTCCCATCCACTCGTCAATGATTATTCATGTATAAATAAGACTCATAGGGCTATGATAAGAAGCCATTAGTTTCATGAAGTTTTTGTAAGTAAGAGGTTTGTTCTTGTGAGGAAGCTTTAAGGGGTCAATTGTCATGTAAAAACAAAGTTTTTGATCAAAGAGGAGAATTGACTGTTGTTGATTCACTGTGCATTATTACAGCTTGATCTGATTGTCTTCAAGAAGGGTTAACTAGTGTGAGAAGGGCCCCTCATTCTGCTAACATCCTGTGTCTGTCATTTTTCTTTTATATATTAGATTCTAAGTGTGGTGTTTCAATCCATATGTTTCATTTGCAATTTACATTTAGTTCAATTATTATTTTCATTTTATGATTTAAATCTAGTCTCTTGCATTGGATTGGTGATAAACTCAGAGTTCATTGTTCCTGTGATTGTACACATAATTCTTATATTTCATCGATCATACTTTGCATCGCTTGTTTATTTCCATTTCCAATCTCAAACCTTTATTCTAGGATATTGTATTCACCTTTTATTATGTGTTGGATTGCTTCCTACAAGTTGTCTTCATTAACTCATTTCCAACACTTTTAAGTAGATATTATACACAGTTATGAATAGAGGATTCATTCATATGTGTCAAGTGTATGCATTGTTTCTATTCATTCATAACAATTCTAAAACATATTTCTTCTCTTGCAATCCCCATTTGGCTCTTATATCAGATCATTGCCCCTTCATCAAAACCAATTGCGTGCTTGAATGATCATAAAGATACTTCACATCCATTTCATATGCACTGACCCATTAATAAAACACTCAACTTATGACAATCATGGTGTCCAACCAGATTTGAATTCATATGAGACAGATTGCAGAGCTAATTTAGTTTACTTCATTATTTCCCGTGTAGATTCATCTTCTTAAAATAATCATTTAAATACATGGGGGATAAAATACTCTTCATTTCATTTCAATCTTCTCTCTCTATCATGGTTTTTTGTTTTTAAAAGAGTTGATGGTTTTAAAGGATATTATTATTTACACAAGCCCTTTAAGAGCATAACACAAACAAACATAATTTCCTCATTCATTGCTCGCCTAACTAAGTGTTTGTCATAAGGTATATATTCACTATTTTTTACTCTCCATTGTCTTCCCATTCTTATTTCTTTACGTTTGGTGTACTCACTTGAGGAACAATCTCTGAATTTAAAGCTTGATTTCATCTATTGTCTTGATTTCCTTTTTAATCTAGTTTGGTTTTTCATTGTTTTTCTTTCTCTTTGACTTAATTCTTTCATAGTTCAAATATCCTTCTATTTCCTGCACTTGGTTTTATTTCCCGTACCTTTGGATTCCTTGCACTTTAATTTCACATAGTTTCAATCACCAATAGACAGATTAAAGGTCTAACTCATGAGATATGGCCTTCCTGTATTGGAATTCTTCCTAAGGTGTTAGTTTCTATCGTGAATTTCATTTTCGTTTTCTTGTTTCCTTTATTGCATTTAAGTGTGGATCCGCTATAGAAAATAATCATTGAAGGACATAAAAATTAAGTAAGCTACTCACGATTAATCACAGGAACATCACCCTAAGTGCATGAAAGACTGTGATCAAAGCCTTCATAGCACTAAGTTATTCTTGTGTCCCAATGATGAATCCTTAGTGTTAATTTGTTGCAATGTGGGTTTGAAGATTGTTTTGCCGACTTTAGATTAGGCTAGACTAGGATTTAATCTTGCGTTTCTCGCGCCTGCACCTCGAAGCTTACGAGCCCCGGTTGATAATTAAATGTGGGAATTAATAGTGCATATATTTAGCCCCAACATTTTGACGCCATTGCTGAGGAGGTGCTAAAGGGATTAGAGCATAGGTAGGTTGCTTTTATTTCTCCAAAGCCTTAACTGTTCCTTTCATGCAAGTTTGTTTCTTTTCATGCAAACATGTTTATTTTCATGCAAGTGTGGTTTGTTTTTAAGGATGAACTAAGGGCGGAGAGAAGACGGTAAGATGTGAGGGAAGAGCCCACGCATCCACTTTAGTGGGGTTACTCCAAAATTAGGTTGTCCTCTTTCTTTTAGTAGTTAGAATTTGTGTTTTATTAGCAATAGCCATTTTTTATATATCTGAGAAGAGAAGTTAACTTGTGTGAATAGATAACCTAGTGACAGCAGGATCCTAGTAGCACGGTGGTGCTTCAAGTATATAATTTGTTTGCTTACATTTTCTTTTAGTTTGCTTCTTTTTATTTCTTTAGGATTTAAAAAATAATAATTTGGTCACTGTAAGAACCCCCCCTCTACACTAATCCATGTGTGAAACAGGACCCATAAACCAGCAACAAGGACTCAAAGATGATCAAGAGTTTGGAATAACTCTCTCCATCCTTGCAGTAGTCGGCATCTTAATCTCTGCCTCGCAAAGAAAACAAATATTGACAGCAATCAATAACCTATCCGCCTCTCCAGAAGTGATAGAAAAACAAGATTTCCATAAGCTACATCCACAAGAAGATCTAGAAGCCTCCTTTGATCACCCTTTCCAACCTGTAGAGGAGACTGAAGAATCATTCAATGGAGAGAAGCTGCTAGAACCTGAGATCGAGGAGTTCTTGACATGCATATTTCCAGATCCAGTATGCATCCAAGAGACAAACGATCCAAAAGAAGATGATCTGCGTGGCATGATAGAGGGAGACATGCAAAGTGGTCTAAATGAGGAAGTGAACCAAGAAAATCGAGATTACATTGAATATTGGTTCCAGACGACAAAAAGATTGAAGCACCACTCTCTTCTTCAACAACTCTCCACATCATCATCAAAGCAGTTGGTTCTTCGTATTCTAGTATACATTAAAGATTATCTTTCAAACTCGAGTATGAATGTATTTCTACACATGTTATGCACATGGTTACATTGGAAATGTTCTTTTACATGAAATTTAATTTCTTGTTCTTAGATGGGATAGAGTAAAAGTTGCATGTTAGTTAACCTAGTTCTAAATAAATGCAACATTTTTTCGTGTTTCTTTTCAAATAAATAAAATGAGATGAAGATACTATTGGTGATCTAACATCAAAAACCAAAACAACTTAAGATATTTCTTCTTATTATTACATGCAGATTTCAGACTAATAATAATAATAGTTGCTCATAAGCCTAATCTTTAAAATATTATGGGGATTTACAAAATCTTTAAGGTCTACATAATGATGCCCATAGGCAACTTGTACATCCTAGTTTCATATCAGAACTTGTTATTCAAGCATTCTTATCAAATAGTAGCAGGAGAGTGAATGAAACTTCTACTTGTGAGGGAACACAATCTTATATGGAAAAGATGAACTTGGGGACTAGAGACACCTTTAGGTCATTATCTCATGGCCTCATCCACCACACATTAAGTAAGTTTGACCATAATATGTCTTTTGACTAATCTCGATACATAAGTCTATTTTTCATATGAACAATCTTTTATGGGAAATCTATAAAATATCTTCCAACCCAATACCATCCCATCCTATAAAAAGGTTTTCAAAGATGCTCCCCCATTCACCCATGGGAAAGCAATCTATAAATTGTATCTTAAGGGTAACTATTGGGACAAGAGCCTTTGATGAAAAATGGGTGTAAAAGGCTAACCCGTCGGGATACTGAACAAGTCTGCTGGCAGCGGGTACTGGTTTGTGGTATAACTAGGCAAACCCATCAGGGTACTGAACAGGCTCGTGGGCAATGGGGCATTTTGCCTGGGAAGGATATTTCTTAGATGTCAAAATTACCCCATCGGAGTACTAAACATGCTTGCTAGCAATGGGTTCTGATTTTGATGTATTTCCTTATGCCTAATCTATATTTGCCCATATGAACAATATACTTGTGTAAATCATTAAGAAGAAGCATGCATGGTTGATCAAAAGGCTAATGAACCTCATCTAATTGCCATTTAACAATGTCTGTAAGATGGTCTAAAGACCCTGTCATTCATACCCAGGATTTCATTGTCCTAGACGTGGGACCCATAAGTGTAGGAACCTAATAAACTCAAATGCGAACTTTATCAATATCACTTGAATGACATAGAGTCCTTGAGAAATTAAACAAGGATGATTGGTTTCCTATCAGTTTCTCATTTATCAAAGACCACTTATCTCCTCATGTTTTCATGTTCAAGGATGAGAGGGAAAATCCCCCATCATAATTCACATGGTTTCTTGAGCATACAATTGTTAATGATTGATGAAATCGTATGTAATAAGTAATTTAGAAATTTCCTTTATGCTTGTAATATTTTAAATTTCCAAATTTACAAGCATCAATATGGTTTAATTTTTGGTTGTTTCTTTAAGCATAGCATCAATGTATATTTCTTCTCTCATAATAATAGCATTGGTTTAGTTCTTTTAGATTTTTCTGTTTCGATACTGCTGGTACAGGAACCAGTAGGTTCTGGTACCAATAGTACAGAAATTTAAATCTTCTTCAAGGGTAATTTTTGCAGGATATTTTCAACATCTCTCAACTCTGGCATACTTAATTTCTCTCCTTCAGTCAACATGCACCGATTCCACATAGTCCACTTTCATGTTGTAGAAATTTTATGTTCTAATGAGAGTTTGCATGAGGACATGCAAACCAACGGGTTTGGGGGAGAGAGAGACATAAGGAATCTCAATAGATCAACATTCATCAACTCTCTCTCCTAGATATCCATTAGTTCACATCCTTGCTCCACTTCATCTTCAAATTTCAACAGTCTACATCATGGTTTTGCAAACATTTCATCATGTTCTTCTAGTTTCCACTTCAACATGCATTAGAATTCAAAGCAAGGGTAACTTGAGGTAAAACTGGTACAAATCTTTTTAATTTACTAAAAAATTGGAAAACATGATGCATAACCACTATTATCTACTCCACACTCCACTATGCATTATCACAACTACTCAGTAAACCCTCCATCTTCACTCCACTTGTCGTAATGAATAATATACTCTGATGATAAGACCAGGTAATGAAAATGAAATACGTGGTATCCAAATACAAAGCAACATCTATAGTGTCTTCTCTTCGTACATCATAAAGCATTCTTAAGAAATCTCAAAGAGGATGAAGTCATTGTTGCCTATCCAAGCAAAGAACCACAAAGTAAATACTGGTCTTAAAATTGATGTCCAAGTTCATACGGCCACCATCACCAACATTTTATAAACCATTCTCCATATGCACACCATTCACCATCACTCAGATACCTCATCCACTGCTTGTCCTCCATTTTTATGATAATTTTGTTTCTTTGTTTTAAATCAATCTGTGGTAGCTTCCAAAGTGTCATTCCACAAGAACCAACACTTACACAAAATAAACAATGTCACATAAATCTATAAGCAAAGTATCATAAGTTCTTCACCTTGTTTGCATGAGGACATGCAAATCCTTGGGTTTGGGGGTGTGTTGAGCTCCGGTTTTGTCATACTTTCCGCCATACAAATACACTCATCATTAAACCTTCTCCCCGCATTTTGTCAATAATATATCGTTAATTACACCATAAACCTCCATTATCTCTTGTTATTCATCCTAAGTGGTTAATACATAGTTTTTCGTATTTTTAGTGATTAAAAGGATGATTATACAATGGTTTTGTCGATGATGGTTTAATCCTATGTTTCTATGTCCAAGCATCATGTTCTGTACTGTTGAGGTTCTGGTATATGCACTGTCCATGTTCTGGTACCTCTATTGTTCATGTTCCAGTACTCGCATTGCAGGTCATCCGATACTCCAAGTCATCTGGTACTAGAAGGTTCTACAGTTAACCGGTACCTGCACATTCATCCAGTACCCACACTCCATGTTATCCAATACTCTGCAGTGATCTGGTACTACCTTTGCGTTCATTCGGTACCAGCTCTCTGCCTCTTCCGGTACCAGCTTCATCCAGTACCAGATTGCACCTATTCTGGTACTAGCTCCATCCAATATTACCATTGCGTTGGTCCAGTACCCATGTGTTCATATGGTACTAAACCCCTGGCTACAAGATTTTATTACCAACTGTTCTAATCCAGTACCAACTGTGCTAATCTGGTACTAGAAATAATTTGAAATTTTGGAAAGCTTCTAGAGGAAAATAGGGTACATGGGTTTTGTCCAGAGCCACATTTCCATACGGACACATGAGATAGAATTCACCCAGCTCGCATGTGTGGACCTCCAGCTCAAGGGGAATGATTCTGCTAAAATTATTGAAAAACTCAAACTGCCAACTTCCACCTCAATTTTCGTGCAGATGGAATCAGATCTAGAAATTCTACGAAATGGGTTTTATCTAGAATATGGAAAATTGAGTAAGGGGCAGGCATTTTTTCAAAATTAGAATTGGTTTGGAAGATATGGGTGGGGAACTAACTCGAATCTGCCCAAATTGCAATAAAACCCAGATTTTTTAGGATTTTATCTAAAAATGTAATATTTGAAATCTGAGCATTGGGATTCGGTCCCATCCACTCCTCAATGATTATTCATGTATAAATAAGCCTCATAGGGATATGAGAAGAAGCCATTGGTTTCATGAAGTTTTTGTAAGTAAGAGGTTTGTTCTTGTGAGGAAGCTTGAAGGGGTTAATTGCGATGTAAAAACAGAGTTTTTTATCAAAGAGGAGAATTGACTGTTGTTGATTCACTGTGCATTATTACAGCTTGATCTGATTGTCTTCAAGCAGGTTTAACTAGTGTGAGAAGGGCCCCTCATTCTGGTAACATCTTGCTTCTTTCATTTTTCTTTTATAGATTAGATTCTAAGTGTGTTGTTTCAATCCATATGTTTCATTTGCAATTTACATTTAGTTCAATTGCTATTTTCATTTTATGATTTAAATCTAGTGTCTTGCATTGGATTGGTGATAAACTCAAAGTTCATTGTTCCTGTGATTGTACACATAATTCTTATATTTCTTCGATCATACTTTGCATCGCTTGTTTATTTCCATTTCCAATCTCAAACCTTTATTCTAGGATATTGTATTCACCTTTTATTATGTGTTGGATTGCTTCCTACAAGTTATCTTCATTAACTCATTTCCAACGTTGTTAAGTAGAGATTATACACAGTTAAGATCATTAACTCATTTCCAACACTGTTAAGTAGAGATTATACACAGTTAAGAACAAAGGATTCATTCATATGCGTCAAGTGTATGCATTGTTTCTATTCATTCATAACAATTCTAAAACATATTTCTTCTCTTGCAATCCCCATTTGGCTCATATATCAGATCATTGCCCCTTCATCGAAACCAATTGTATGCTTGACTGATCATAAAGATACTTCACTTCCATTCCATATGCACTCACCCATTAATGAAAAACTTAACTTATGACAATCATGGTGTCCAACTAGATTTGAATTCATATGAGACAGATTGCAGAGCTAATTCGGCTTACTTCATTATTTCCCGTGTAGATTCATCTTCTTAAAATAATCATTTAAATACATGGGGGATAAAATACTCTTCATGTCATTTCAATATTCTCTCTTTATCATGGTTTTATGTTTTTAAAAGAGTTGATGGTTTTAAAGGATATTATTATTTACACAAGCCCTTTAAGAGAAGAACACAAACAAACATAATTTCCTCATTCATTGCGCGCTTAACTAAGTGTTTGTCATAAGGTATATATTCACTATTTTTAACTCTCCATTGTCTTCCCATTCTTATTTCTTTACGTTTGGTGCACTCACTTGAGGAACAATCTCTGAATTTAAAGTTTGATTTCATCTATTGTCTTGATTTCTTTTTTAATCTAGTTTGGTTTTGCATTGTTTTGCTTTCGCTTTGACTTAATTCTTTCATAGTTCAAATCTCCTTCTATTTCCTGCACTTGGTTTTATTTCCCGTACCTTTGGATTCCTTGCACTTTAATTTCACATACTTTCAATCACCAATAGACATATTAAAAGTCTAACTTGTGAGATATGGCCTTCCCGCATTGGAATTCTTCCTAAGGTGTTAGTTTCTATCGTGAATTTCATTTTCGTTTTCTTGTTTCCTTTATTACATTTAAGTGTGGATCCGCAATAGAAAATAATCATTGAAGGATATTAAACTTAAGTAAGCTACTCACGATTAATCACATGAACATCACCCTGAGTGGATGAAAGAGTGTGATCTAAGCCTTCATAGCACTAAGTTATTCTCGTGTCCCAGTGATGAATCCTTAGTGTTAATTTGTTGCAGTGTGGGTTTGAAGATTGTTTTGCCAACTTTAGATTAGGCTAGACTAGGCTTTAATCCTGTGTTTCCTGCACCTGCACCTCAAAGCTTACGAGCCCCGGTTGATAAATAAATGTGGGAATTAATAGTGCACATATTTAGCCCCAACACTCTCGGAGAATTCCGTCGGAGTCGATAAGAGCATACCCTCCAACAAGAAGTCAATGAGGACCTTCCATGCTGGCATGAGTAACAGACATAGATACTTGTGATGATGAGACAGACTTGACTGACTTAGGAAGGTCGACTTGTGAGGTAAAAGACTTAACTGCAAAATGGACGAATTAGGCTAACACTTCCCATGAACAAAAACACAACACATTATGTGACTTAGGCAGCATGACTATAAACCAATATACATTTTTGATACATGAGACATCAAAAAATTCTCCATATGGTTGGAAGAATAACCACCCAGAGGAGATGAAACTCAATAGACAGAAAAAAGTCTCCTAAAGCCACACTAGACCCAAAATTATGAGATACTAACTGAAGATTGTACTTTGTTCAAGGGTGACAAAACTTCTGCCAACAAAAGAGATGAATCTTATTCCCCTTTCTTTCTTTTTTTTTGTTTTCTTTTTTTGGTCTTTTTCATATTAATAAATCCTGAAAAGGAATAAAAGAATGATATATTACAGTGGAGGAAACAAGTGTTGTGAGCAAGCAAACTAGTTCTATAGTGCAAAGAACATACATATGCTCAATGCAAGGAAGCATGTGCAGGATAAGGACACTTAGGGGAATTTTCCTCCAGGGTTAAGGTGTCGAGACACAAAGGCATAAATTGAAAAGCTAGGAATTGATAGGAATGCATAAGAAATGGGTTCAACAACAATGTGTTGAAGTTGGCATTAGTCATAAAAATGAGAGAAATCAATATCAAATGCAATTGAAACTCAACCTCATGTTATGTTTCGTAATTTTAGTCTCCCAAGCCTGAAAAAGTGTAAAACAATACCAAGGAGAACTCTTCTAGTCAAAGTTGACTAGAGTATTCCTTTTTCGTAATTAGTCCATTCGGTCCTTTCAAATCCGTTTAACGAGTGTGAAAGAAAAGAAGCTCACTCGACAATATTTTCATTTTTAAGGAGTCTAAAAATAACTTAATTGAAACTCCATGATATAATGGAGGGAGTCTCGTAGGTAATAGCTAAAACAAGATTGAGTAAGAAGAATGAGGTTTGAATGTAAATTCATGGTGGGACTAAATAAGACTCCCCAGACTAACAAAAATTGTAGCATGAGTGCTAGAATACAAAATGGGTTCTAAACTAGGGAACCCATGGAATATAGGATCTACCACGTGAATCAAAACACTTCTAAACAACAAACAAGGTTATGTGTCACAACTCAATGGGGTCGATCCTAAGGAAAAATAAAATAGGAAATGAATAATGCAAAAATGCATGGAGGGGGGAATCTAACCTATATGTCGGTTTCAATATCATTACCTGTCAAAACAGATCAACATCAAACGAAAAGGTACCAAAGAAAAATTTCTCCAAGATCCTGTATATAAGACAAAAACACTTACCCAGAAGTTAATAAGTCCAATATAAAAACCTCTGATAAATACAAGTATTAAAGGGATACATAACTCAAAAAAAAAGAAACCCTAAAAGTACAATATATATAGAGGACCGCACAACCTTTTGACTTATGCATAGTAGTGCTCCAGGTAGAGCCCATTTCTAGGCTCAAGTTAAGGGTTTCATTGGTAACCAACCAGTGAAGCTTCCAGTTTAGGAGGAGGTCGAAGATCCATAATCATAGCTTCAAGGATGGACTCATCTAAAGGAAACTCAACATCCATGAAACTGGGGCTTGAAAACTCAAAAATACTAGGGCTCTCAATATTACAAACAACAAGATCAGACTCAAGAGGAAAAACCATATTACTTAGGCCAATAGGGGGAAGCAATGGCTCCCATTCCCCCATTGGATAAAAATCATGATCAATTGTTGAGACCTTGTCTCGAGAAGGAGAACATAATTTTAAAGGATCCTTCTCAGGATAAATTGAACACCGAGGATAATACACCACATAATTCTCCTGTGGAAGGGAAAATGCTACTCGAACTCTAGGAAAATACAAAGGGGAAACGTGAGGTAAGGTTGAATCGAGATGGTGATTATCAAATGAAGGATAATCAATAGTGATAATGATTTTTTTTAGGGAAATGCATCACAAGAAAGAGTGTAGACACCACAAAATTCATCACATACACATAATCATGCCCAAGAAGCAAATTAAATTCTAAAGGGCTCGACACCACTAACATATCGAATAGAAAATTCTTCCCACCTAACATGATAGGAAACTGAGGAATAATCCCCATACATTCGCTAGGTCTTCTATCGAAAGATAGTAGCGCTAACACAAGATTAGGAGAACCCAAAGGTTTCCAAGTCGGGGATGATAAAATACTTGCAGAGAATCCTTCATCTACAATAGTTCATCAAATTCCTAATTTATTATTTCCAACCATTATCTGGAAGGGTGTATAATAAGTAGGACGAGGCTCTACAAGATCATTCCAATCAAAGAAAACCATCCTAGGACTTGGCGGGGGCATACTCGAAGAGAGGAGAATGCCCCCTTGTTCAGAAGGTAATGAACTGGAAATGCTAAGGACACAGTCAAAAGACATATCACTCCCTAAAAGAGGAGTGGGATCAGTCGAAGATTGCATTGGCGAAACCATCTCCTTAGACTTGTCACTCTCCAAGAGAAGAGTGGGATCAACTGAAGATTGCATCGATGTGACCACTTCCTCAACCAATGGTTGAATAATATGTGAGACAACATGGTCAATAGATGCATCACCCCCCAAAACAAGAGTGGTGTTGGATGAATATTGCATCGACACGACCGCTTTGTCAACCAATGATTGATTAGATTTTTTGGAAATTGAAGATGACTTAGAAATAGAAAGGCTTTCAAATAAGGACCATGCTTATCATGCCACAACAATATCAGGGCACAACTGAGTAAGATTATTTCCTTTGCAAATATTACAGGGTAACTTCAGCTTATGTCCTATACATCTAGGATTATCAACCATATCAATGCCCCCAGGTGGATGGTGGGCTTCCCCCAACATGAATAGTAGAGGTTGGTTGCACGTCTCCAATGTGACTAGTAGAGGTTGGTGAAAAGACTCCAACATGACTCACAGAGGTCGATGACTCGATGTCAGTATGAATAGAAGTGACTAGAATTTTTCTCCAAGCATCACTCGTAGAGGCTAGTTTCCATCCCCCAACATGACTAGCATAGGTTGGTGACAAGACTCCAACATGACTCGCAGAGATTGTTGACCTATCTCTAACATGACTTGTAGAGGTTAGTAGCTGATATATAACATGTCTTGTAGAGGTTGGTGATGTGTTTCCAGTATGAATAGAATTGACTAGACTCGTGCATCTAACATTAATTGCAGAGGTTGTTGACATAATGCCAATATGACTCACAATGACTAGACTCATGCCCCCAACATAAATTGTAGATTTTGGGTGTTGGTCTTCAACATGACTTGTAGAGGTTGATGACCTATATCCAACATGACTCACAGAGGTTGGTGACTTGCTTCTAGTATGACTCATAGTGACTGTAATTGTTCTTTTAGCATAACTAGAAAAGGTTGGTCTCTTTCCCCCAGCATGACTTGTAGAGGCTGGTTACAGGTCTCCAACATGACTAGTAGAGGTTGGTGAGTTCTTATTCTTCCCATTCATTTTATACTTTTGGTTACTAGTAGAAATAATTTCACCAGAAAGGGGAGGAGGAGGAGAGGTAAAATTTGCGGATGCAGAAGGTGAAGGATCAAAATCCATACGATGCCCCTAACATAAGGTGATTATCTAAGAAGCATCAACAACATTCGGGACATTTGGAATGGTCCATAACCAAACCAGTAGTCCTACATTCAACCCAAGAATGTTCAAAGTGGCCATCAAGTGGGCACCAACATTTCCAAAGAAAGGAAAAGCACAAGAATCCCCTTGGGCAGGGGTCCCTTAGTTGGTATCCTCAATAACTTTGGCCATATCATTCCAATGCATAGGTTCATCCCTTGCAGGATTGTTCATGTCCATAAATTTCTCATGGACTGAATCTGGAGAACCAGTGGTATAAAAACCCACACCTTCTCAGAAGTGACTCCACATTTTCAAGAGAAAGACCAGGGATCCTTCCCGACCAACATGGAGTTGGTGCTCTAAACATGGAGTTGGTGCTCTAAATAGGGATTTGGTTCTCTAAACAGGGAGTTGGTGCTTTCTAGAGTTGGTTCTCTAAACAGGGAGTTGGTGCTTCCTAGATTTAGTTCTCTAAACAAGGGGTTGGAGTCTCCTTGAGTTGGTGCTCAAAATAAGAGAGATTGGTGTCTCCTACACATTGTAACTTGTACTTTTTGTGATTGTTATAATTAATTATGTTTTCAATGCATTCTTGTTGATCAATTGTTGTGATTAATAAGTTTAATAATTATATATTATTAAAATATTTAAAAATAAGCAATACTAATTCACCCCCCCTCTCAGTATTGGCCAATATTTCAATGGGTCATGGGTTGAAGAGCAGTATTTTCATTCAAAAATGAATATGTATACCCCCCAGATACTTGAGGACTGCATCTAGTAGTGTTGTACTCTTGCACACTCTTCCCTTTCCTCTTCATTAAGTGATGCCAATATATCCATTGGTCCTCTACATACCCAATAGGGTAGAACTAGGACTTGATGAGGGTTTTAAAATCCTCTCACTTAGTAAGTGGTGGATCACCATCCAACCTAAGTGTCTCAGTGTGGATTCCACACCAAGTTAGTCCATGTTTGATCCAAAAAGGATCCATAGAAGGCTAAGAACATCTCAGAACTCACAACGACAACTCAGGATGCTCAAAGTGGCTTCAGTAGACAAAGAAAGAAAAAAAATTCAAAGTTCCCAAAACTTTGTGAAAATGGCATGATCGTGAAGAGAACATCGCAAGATTTCTAACGATGAAAATGGCTCGTCGAATGGAGTTACGAATTGAAAGATATTCACGATCAAAGTCTGGTCAACCTAGCCCAATCAATAGGGGAGGAGTCAGCATATGTACTATTGACGTCAACATCCGTACAATACACATGGAAGGAGAAGGAAGGTGACACATGGAATTATGAAGTCAACATGATCTCAACATGATGATGTGGCATCACCAGAGATTTCCATGTGTCACCTGGTTTTGGCATTTTTTGACAAATCTGTGGACCAATTAGATTGTGCCACGTGGTAGTCTGTATGCTAATGTGGCATGCTGACATGGAAGGTGTAAATGTGGACTAGTGAGAGGTTGCCATGTGGTCCAATTAGAGGCTGCCACGTGGCAAGCGGGAAATGCCCAAGGATAGCCCATGAGAAAAATTTTGAAAAAAATTAGTTTGGCAGGTCTGCCAAATATGGCGGACCACGCCAAACTTAGCCATCCTTAATCGTTTGGTTATGGATATAGCACCACCACTAAACTAGCGGAACCAACTATGTGTAAATATATATATTGTAACAAATACAAAGCCCAAAAGGGGAGGCCATGGGTTTGACCCCGAAACCTCCTCCCACACAAGTGCCTTAACATATCCACCCTAACCAACAGGTCGCGGACTATACATTGTAACCAATGCCCAAAAAAATTATTAATTGTTGCATCCTCCCAGATACCAGGAGGAGGTACGTGCACCATACGACCATCTGGGCATGAAAAATGATGCAAGTACAATCATTAATGCAGGTTGCATAGGTCACGCAAACCAAGACAAATTTATTCTTGTGCCTAGGAGTGCTAGAGTCGGATCAAGGCATGGAGGCATTTATTTTTTGGGTAATTCAATGCCATGAATTCATTGGTGTTTTCTATTTTCTGATCTGAGCATTATTTCTGCAGCTTGATTTGAGAATGAGGTATACTTATGTATTTTGCCAAATTCTTTTTTTGAGTTAATGAAAGAGCCTACCCATTTGAGAGTAGGGCCTGGAGATGTAGTCCACCAAGGACGAACTCCGTTATCAAGTTTTTGTGTTCATATCTGATGCTTATGTCTCTTATTTTTTAGCTTTTCCTTCTTTAATGGTTCACTTTAATTTATACTCATTTAATGCAATTCTTTATAAGTCACCCAATGAAAAGATCCAGAAACATGTTGGTATCAAAGAAGTTGTATTTGACTTGAATTGTTGAGTGTGAATGATTACTAGGGACAAGCATAAGAAGGGTGAAGAAATCTTAATTCTTTCAATCCCAAAGTTGGACGTGCATCCCGAAGGAAGAAAATGGCAGAAAAGGACAAGCATGATGAACAGGAGAAAAAATTCCACATGGTCTTTTATCGCATGTCATAAATGGTCAAACGAATGTATGGAGATTACTAGAAGAGGATGAAGAAGAAAGAGAAGAAAAATGAAGCACATGTAGATGATGATGCTTCGGTAAACCAAGGGGCTAGAGAAGACCCTCATAAGCCTTTGTATTCACCTTCGAGTTCTAGTTCTTCTTCCTCTGAGCATTCTCATCATTCTCATCATTCTAGCCATAAACCCTCTTTTAAGAAACCGTTATTAAAGCTTGATGTAAAATTTTCTTTACCTATGTTTAATGGAGATGCTAATCCTAAAAATCTAGATAATTGGATACGATAGGTTGAAGTGTATTGTCGTATTCATCATATTGATGAAAAAGAAGTTAAAGTGCATCTAACTTCTCTTCGATTGGAAGGAACCGCTCTCATATGGTGGGAGAGAAAGCTTCAGGACAAAAGTAAGTGTGGTAATATTATTTTCTCATGGTCAACATTTAAATCAGCGATAAGGAAGTAATTTTATCCATTAGGGTATTTACATAAAGCAATGATGGAATGGAAAACTTTAAGGAAAAGTAAAGGTCAAACTGTAAAAAATTTCACAAAATAATTTAGGAATAAATCTCTTGCAATGAACATTCCTTTGGATTCTTATGAAACTTTAATGAAGTATATTGGTGCACTTCACAGTTATATTCATCATAATTTCCTCTTGTTTAACCCCACTAGTCTTGACGAAGTTTGTGTGAAAGCCACTCACCTTGAGAACAACGGGAAACATGTTCAAGAATATCCCACGAAGAAACCTTCCAATCTCCCACATAAAACTTTTAAGAAGTTTAAAAGGAAGGACAAGAAGAACGCCATAGTGACGAGAGAAGGAGGAAATCCATCTTGCACTCATTGCAAGAAAATCAGTCACGATGAAGAGCATTGTTGAAAATTGCATCCAGAAAAGAAACCGAAGTTGTTCGGTGGAAAGGGGAAGACAAAAACCATTACTACAATGCAAAAATATCTTGGTTCTGATTCAGGAGATGAAGGAAAGATCACAGCAGTTGGAGTACAAGGTAAATATTCCCTTCATGCTAGTTCAATTTCCAATAATGAATCTCATTTTGATGAACAGAAGAGGAATGAATTATGTCACATAAGAGTTGTATATAAACACACTAAGATAGATACATTATTTGATCTGGGTTCCCAAGTAAACTTAATATTTGAAGCACTTGTTAAGAAGATGGGTATTGAAACGAAACTACATCTAAAACCTTATCCTCTTTATTGGGTATGTGATAAAGAAAAACTTAATGTCACCAAACAATGTAAGGTCAGATTTTCTATTGCTTCAAAGTTTATAGATGAAGTGGATTTAGATGTTGTACCACTTGATATATGTGGCATAGTGTTGAGAAGTCCTTATCTTTATGATAGAAAATCAGTCTTATTTCGTCATGAGAACAAATACCACCTTACTAAAGAGGGAGTGGAATATATTGTTAGAGCTCACATCATGCGAGTAAATACAACACTTGTTAGTGCAGCGAAAATGAAAAGACTCATAAACACTAATAAGAGATATGTACTCATGGTCGTAAGAGAGAAAGATGTCGGGACATTCGACGCTTTCCAAGGGTGTGATCCATCTCATAAAAGGGATTAATTGATATTGTTTCTAAGTATGATGATATTTTTTAGGAACCAGATGGATTACCTCCTAAGAGGGAAATTCAACATGAGATACATCTTCAACAAGATTCTCCTCTTCCTAATGTGTGCATGTATAGGATGTCAGTTGTGGAAATGAAAGAGATCAAGATGCAGGTACAAGGCTTATTGGATCAAGGGGTCATCAGGACCAGTTATCTCCTTGTGGTTCTCCAATCATGATGGTGCCAAAGAAGGATGGTACATGGCGAATGTGTGTCGATTACTAGGCCTTAAATAAAATCAAGGTGAAAAAATAATACCCTCTTCCTCGTATAGATGATTTACTTGATCAATTGAAGAATGTTGTTTATTTCACTAAGTTGGATTTGCGCAGTGGATATCATCAAATCAGGGTCGCAGAACAGGAAGCATGGAAAACTGCATTTAAAACTAAACGAGGATTGTTTTAGTGGTTAGTTATGTCGTTTGGGCTTTGTAATGCTCCGACAACTTTCATGCGTGTGATGAATGATGTATTCAATACTTTCCTAGATGACTTTGTGATTGTATATTTAGATGGAATTCTTATTTTTAGCAGGACTTGGGATGAACATGTGAGGCATGTAAAGCAAGTATTGGATACTTTGCAAAGGGAAAAGTTGTATGTAAAATTGTCTAAATGTGAATTTGGAAAGAACGCACTTGTGTACTTGGGTCATATTGTGGGAGGAGGACCATTAAAAATTGATCCTTCCAAAATTAATGTAATTGTAAATTGGCCTAAGCCAAAAAGTGTAACTGAAGTCTGAAGCTTCTTAGGTGCAATTCATTATTGGAGGAGGTTCATTTAAAACTTCTCCTTTATAGTAGCTCCTTTGCATGCCTTAACCAGTGTGAAGAACACTTTGCATTGGGAAGGAAAACAAAAAAAATCTTTCGACACTTTGAAGGAGAAGATCAGTACTGCACCAGTATTAGCATTGTCGAATCTTCAAAAACCTTTTGATATCGAGACAGATGCCAATGGATACACCATGGGTGTAGTATTGTGAAATATCGTAAGCCTATTTTTTACCACTCTGAAACTTTTAACCAATCTATTGTTAACTATCCTACATATGATAAAGAGTTGTATGCATTAGTCCATAGTGTAAAAAAATGGACGCAATAGTTGTTAGGGAAGGAAACAATCATACATACAGATCACTAGCCATTACAATATCTCCAGGCATAGAACAAATTGCAACAATATTGACACTACAGATGGATGGCGTCTCTACAACAATTTCATTTGGTAATCAAGTACAAAAAGGGTGCAAGTAACAAGGTAGTTGATATGCTTTCTAGACCTCCCATTGTTGCTTCCATTATTTTGAAGAATAATTCTTTATCTTATGATAGCTATGTAGAACAATATGCCATCGATGAAGATTTTAAATAAGTATATGAGAAGCTAACCCATGGTGCACATGTAGAGAACTATTTTCTACAGGGAAAACTACTCTACCATCTTGGAAATATATGTATTCCTACAAGTGAATGAGTCCATGTAATACGAGAAGCTCACACTTCTCTTGTCTCTGGGCATTTTGGGGTAGGAAAAACTATGGCTCATTTGTAGAGGCTTTTTTACTGGCCTCAAATGAAAGCAATTGTAACTAAATATGTAAAGAGGGGTGTGATTTTTTCTACTTGTAAGCCCACTAATATAAAAATGGGGCTATACTCACCACTTCCTGTTCTATCCCATCCATGGGAAAGTATCTCCATGAATTTTGTAGGGGGTTTACCAATGACCAAAGGGGGTCATGACTATTTGTATATTGTAGTGGATAGGTTCAACAAGATGTGTATCTTGATGCCATGTAAAAAGGAGATCATTGTTGAGAAGACTGCTAATCTCTTATTTCAATATGTTTGGGTTCACTTTGGGTTACCCACATCCATTGTCTCGAATTGAGATAATTGATTCCTTGGGGACTTTTGGACTAGCTTGTGGAGGATGATGGACACCAAATTGAAGAGGAGCACTACTTTCCATCCACAGGTTGATGGAAAGACAGAGGTGGTAAACCAAACAGTGGTACTTTTGCTTTGAGGCTACTGCAACAAGAATCCCAAGTTATGGGATGAATAGATACCCTATGTACAACATTCTAACAACTGAGATTTACATTCATCCACTCAGAGTTCACCTTTTGAGACATGTTTTTGGTACCTAACAAAGGTTCCTTTTGACTTGATGTATGGGAGATATTCCAATGTCACTGAAGAACGAATAGAGGACAGAGCCCGCAATTTCATCTAGAGGATCCAGCAAATACGCTAGGTAGTTGGGGAACAGTTGGAGAAAATTCAAGCACAATATAAATCTTGGCTTGACAAGCATAGGGTTGATCATCAGTTCCAGTTTGGAGATCAGGTATGGCTTCACATCATCCAGGAGAGATTGAAGGGTGAAGGCAAGAAACTCAATCCCATTCATTATGGACCCTTCACTATCTTGGAGAAAAGTGGTACCAATTATTTTCGTCTGGATCTTCCACCTTACATGTATATTTACTCAGTTGTGAACATTGAGAACTTGAAACTTTTTTAGCCTCCCATGATCATGGATCCAGATGAGGAATTTTCAATACCTTCAGTTGATTAGTTTGCACCTGAGTACTTGGATGAGTTACAGGAAGATATCATCCTGGAAAAGAGGATGAGGACTTCACAAGGGGATGATGTTTATTATCTTCGAGTAGGCTTAAAAGGTGCACATCCAAGCAAGGAAAAGTGGATAGAGAGGGACAAAGTGAGGGGAATCTTATCTCACTTACCTGTTGATTGATGAAAGATTTTGGTGGTCCAAAAATCTCTCAATGGGAAGGCATGATCCAAAAAGGATCCAAAGAAGGCTAAGAACAACTCAAAACTCACAGTGGCAACTCAGGATGCTCAGAATTGCTTCAACAGAGAGAGAAAGGGAAAAAATTCAAAGTTCCCAAAACTCAGTGAAAATAACATGATCACGAAGAGCGTGTCACAAGATTTCTAATGGCACAAACAACTCGTCAAACAAAGTTATGGATTGAAATATATTCGTGGTCAAAGTATGGTCAACCTAGCCCAGTCAACAGAGGATGAGTCAACATCCATACTACTGAAGTCAGCATCCATAGGGATGACATAATCATCTGTACAATACATGCGGCAGGAGCAGGAAGGTGACACATGGCATGATGATGTGACAACACTAGAGGTTTCCAAGTGACACCTAGTTTTGGCTTTTTTGGGCTGATCCATGGACCAATTGGATCGTGCCACGTGGAAGTATATACAGTCTGTACATTGATGTGGCATCCTAACAAGGCGTGTTGACTTAGAAGGTAGCAATTTGGACCAGTGAGAGGCTTCCATGTTGCCCAATCAGAGACTGTCATGTGGCAGGCAGGAAATGCCCAAGGATAGCCCATGAGAAAAATTTTGAAAAATATTAGTTTGGCGGGTCCACCAAATATGGTGAACCACACCATACTTAGCCATCGTTAATCATTTGGTTATGGAGATAGCACCACCGCTAAATTGGAGGAACCAACTATGTGTCAATATATATATTTGCAACAAATACAAATCCCAAAAGGGGAGGCTGTGGGTTTGACCCCAGAACCTCCTCCCACACAAGCTCCTTAACATATCTTCCCTAACCAACAAGCCGCGAACTATACATTGTAACCAATGCCCAAACAAATTATTAAATTTTGCATCCCCCCAGCCACCAGGAGGAGGCACGCACACCGTACAACCATTTGGGCATGAAAAATGATGCAAGTAAAGTCATTAATGCAGGTTGCAGAGGGCTCAAAAACCAAGATGAATTTATTCTTGGGCCTGGGAGTGCCAGAGTCATATCGAGGCGTGGAGACAGTCATTTTTGGGTAATTCAATGCCACGAATTCACTGGTGTTGTCTATTTTCTGATATGAGCATTATTTCTGCAACTTGATTTCAAAATGAGGCATACTTATGTATTTTTCCAAATTCTTTTGTTGAGTTAATGAAAGAGCCTACCCATTGAGAGTAGGGCTCGGAGACGTAGTCCACTAGGGACGAACTCCGTTATCAAGTTTTTGTGTCCAGATATAATGCTTATGTCTCTTCATTTTTTACCTTTTCTTTCTTTAATGGTGCACTTTAATTTATGCTCATTTAATGCAATTCTTTATAAGTCACTCAATGAAAATATCTTGGATCAATGGCCCTCTAGTTTTGGACAAACAAATGATTTTTTTTCTCTTCATCTATATTATGGACACTAAAATAAACTTGCAACTATTGCAATCAATTATTCGACTTAACAACATCAATCTCACCTTGGTAGAGTTTGATGTCCACTTTCACTTCTATATTAAATAGAGGTTGTGAAGAAGTGATGGCACTGGAACTTGTTTTCTCCTTCTTTGGTTATTTTCTTAACTCCTTTTCTGGGTCTTCAATATCTCCCAATTTCTCATCAAATCCAAATTCTAAGTTAGAGCCACCATTCTCCCCAAAAGGTTTGAACTTATTTTCTGGAGCCACCATGAGGAGGGCCATGTTGCAAGAGATATCAATATTTTTTTCTTCCAACCTTGAAAATATATCTTCAACTATATCTTGAAGATTGTTATGAACAAAATCATCCATAAGGGCTAGGGTTCTGTGACCTCCTTCTTAAGCCAATTCCTAGATCCTGCAACTTTCCACAAATACCCCTAGAATCCTAGCTCTAATAACAATATGATCTATAAACTACCATGGATATTCCATTGGAACAAATTGTCACAATCGATCTTGTAATATTATGGAATCTTAGATTATGCATTTTATTTCCTTAGATCCTAGATCAATTATTACTAGCTTAATTCTAAAATTTATGAAAATAACTAAAATATGAAAATGAAAGATGAGGAAAATGAATACATCACCCACAAAAATGAATACAAGATTTTTCCTAGGAAACCCAATATGGGAGAAAACCTAGCTAGAAGGTGAGGCCTATGCTTTGCTCTCTTTTCTTCACTTATGAAAAAAAATTACAAAGAAAGGGGCACCTACTATGGAGTTGTATTTGACATTGTGTCTTGAATGACTACTACATAATGTCCTACCTCCTTTGTTATTCTATCAAAATACCACTCCTAGATGCCCTGCTCAACTATGGAACAAGTACAATGCTCATGTCCAAAATACAAGAACCATTGGACTGTGAGAAATATAAGTGAAGAAAAATGTACGATGTCCAAAATTTCGAAGTGGATCTAATCATCCACTAACCAGGTAGATCAACGGCCAACGGGTCATCGGTGGATTAAATTTATGACAAAGTTAAGTGTGGGGTCAATTAGAGAGGATATTTCTAGATCGTTAGATCATAAGTTATATTTAACAATGGCCATCAGATTCCAGTTATAAATCCTGGAGAAACCTTAGTCATTTGCCCAATGTTTGATTAAGTCCCAGTTGTTGGATCGAAAGAAATATCTAGAAGTAACCTTGACCATTGATCGTGATCGGAGAGGGAAATATCGACGGATATGGGTATTTTGCATTACGAAAGTATGCAAGGGTTAACTTGAAGCAGATTTGTGAAATAATCTGAACTGTGGTGATCGTACAACGTGTCACCTCCATATCTTTTCACGTTACGTTGAATTGTAATTAAAAATCCTTGTTGCAGTTGTGAAATGAATGAGGATCGTTCATCTCAATGATTGATCAATACATAACCATTAATCCGGTCAAGATCTAAGTTATGAGTTTAAGCGCCATTTTGTCTTAGCGCTTGGTCATCAGCCCGGATCACAAGGATGACAGTCATCGAAGAATTATCACTAAAGAATAATCCCTCGGTCATAACTCATGGTCACAGCCTTTAGTCTCTGACATTGTTAAAAGACAAGTATCCATGAAAAACCTGACTTACCAGTGCCAATTGAGAATACAATTCTTAATTTTTATTAAAGAGATATGATCAAGTTAATTGTGAAGACAAGGGAAATAAGGTTTCAAACTGAAATTAAACATTTTTGTGAAAATAAGTAATTTGTCCTTCAATTACATTAAATTCATGAAAAGGTGCATTGGTTCAAACAAAAAGACACATTGTTTCAAATTTACACCTATTGAAAGACTTTATAAACTAGAAAATATGGTAGAAGGAATAGGTCTCTATGATCCAATTCAAAAGATCAAAATAGAAGCAGAGTCCAAAGAACAATACTGAAGACATTTATGAAGTAAGGGTGGAAGGGAGGATTGCAGTCCTCTACAGGTTGAAGCCTGAAACATGGAGTTGGTGCTCTAAACATGGATTTGATGCTTCCTAGAGTTGGTGATCTAAACATGGAGTTGGTTCTCTAAATAGGGAGTTGGCGCTCTAAACAGGGAGTTGGTGCTTCCTAGAGTTGTTTCTCTAAACAAGGAGTTGGTGCTTCCTAGAGTTGGTGCTCTAAACAAGGGGTTGGTGTCTCCTTGAGTTGGTGCTCAAAAGAAGAGAGATTGATGTCTCCTACACATTGTAACTTGTGTTTTTTATTATTGTTATAGTTAATTTTGTTTTCAGTACATTATTGTTGATCAATTGTTGTGATTAATAAGTTTAATAATTAATTATTAAAATATTTAAAAAGAAGCAATACTAATTCACCCCCCTCTCAGTATTGATCAATATTTCAATGGTTCATGGGTTTCAAGAGCAGCAATTTTATTCAAAAATGACTATGTAGACCCCCCAAGGAGTACATCTATTAGTGTTGTACTCTTGCACACTCTTTCCTTGCCTCTGCATTAAGTGATGCCAATAGATCCATTGGTCCTCTACATACCCAATAGGGTAGAACTAGGACTTGATGAGGGTTTTAAAATCCTATCACTTAGTTAGTGGTGGATCACCATCCAGCCTAAGTGTCTCCATGTGGATTCCCCACCAGGTTAGTGCATAGCCCTCTAGTTTTAGACAAATAAATGATTTTTTTTTTCTCTTCATCTATATTATGGACACTAAAATACACTTCCAACTATCGCAACCAATTATTCAACTTAACAACATCAATCTCACCTTGGTAGGGTTTGACATCCACTTTCACTTCCATTTTAAATAGAGGTTGTGAATAAGTGATGGCACTGGAACTTGTTTTCTCCTTCTTTGGTTCTTTTCTTGACTCATTTTCTGGGTCTTCAATATCTCCCAATTTCTCATCAAATCCAACTTCTAAGTTAGAGCCACCATTCTCTCCAAAAGGTTCAAACTTATTTTCTGGAGCCACCATGAGGAGGGCCATGTTGCAAGAGATATCAATAACTTTTTCTTCCAGCCTTGAAAGTATATCTTCAACTATATCTTGAAGATTGTTATGAACAACCTCATCCTCCAGGGCTAGGGTTCTATGACCTCCTTCTTAAGCCAATTCCTAGATCCTACAACTTTCCACAAATACCCCAAAGAATCCTAGCTCTGACAACAATATGATCCATAAACTACCATGGATATTCCATTGGAACAAATCGTCACAACCGATCTTGTAATATTATGAAATCTTAGATTATGCAATTTATTTGCTTAGATCCTAGATCAATTATTACTAGCTTAATTCTCAAATTTATGAAAATAACTAAAATATGAAAATGAAAGAAGAGGAAAATGAATACATCATCCAAAAAAATGAATACAAGATGTTTCCTGGGAAACCCAATATGGGAGAAAACCTAGCTAGAAGGTGAGGCATATGTTTTGCTCTCTTTTCTTCACTTATGAAAAAAAATTACAAAGAAAGGGGCACTTACTATGGAGTTGTATTTGACATTGTGTCTTGAACGACTGCTACATAATGTCCTACCTCCTCTATTATGCTATCAAAATATCACTCATAGATGCCCTGTTCAACTATGGAACAAGTACAATGCTAAAGAATGGAACTCTTTCACCTCCTAGCGGCCCGGTATTTAACATAGTCGTCTAGGGTTATGGTGCTACTCCATCACATACCTACATTAATAATGATGATAGGAGTCCCTCAATTTTAAGGTTTTAGATTAAAATTTCTTTTAGCGAAAAAATTCCAACATGCCTTGCATGGATGAGTAGGTGTGATGACCATGTATCTATGGCACTTATTAAGCCACATTTGGATGGGCTAGTAGGTGTGATGGAAGGGGTTAAACATATCACGTAGATAGGAATGAACAGAGTTCCATGTCTGATGGTTGCATTTGGATGACATTTGAAATGTGAATTATAATGCTCTGTTCCCTACTATGGATTTTTCTACTTCCCACTCTCGATTAAGTTACTAGCAATATGTTTTCACGAGGCCAATCATTTTCGCATGTCATAACAATAGATTTATATATCTCCATGGACAATGTATTCAAAGGTGGTTGTTGTGAGAAATGGGCGATTATGGAGGTGGAGGTGGATAGAAGTACAAACTATTAAATGAGCACATTCATTGCATAGATAGCTCGAGCACAGAAAAATATTATTTGTTATAAATTTGGTTTTTCATAGAAAAAGCTAATTAATGTAAGTTTGTTTGTTTTGTCTGCATTTTAATGCCAAATCCAACATGTAATAAAGTATGGTTATGGAGACAATATTCTCTCTCTATGTTCCTTGAGACTATTTCAGTGTATTATTTGGTGCTACAAAATAAGTGTACACTGTCCAAAATTAAAAGAGCTTATTTAAGAGAGCCCATTTTATATGACTAGATATGTTCCATAACGTATGCGTGATCATTGTCGGTCTCACGAGACACCAACTTGAATTCATATTTAAATGCACACATTAATTTTGAAACATGAACCTCCCAATCACACATTTGCTTTATGCTTATATCGTTTTTAATATATGATAGATTATTTAAGGTCTTTCGTCGTTTTTCAAAATCGAAAGTTATTCACATGGATTTCAGATTGAGTTGTCGAGAAAAAGGATTCAGAATTGGACCTGCCAACCTTCGTATCATTTTGGATAAATAAAAAATTATATGACAAAATTATTTTATTATAAAAAAAAATGTTTTAATTATGTATTTGTATTTATAAAATGAGTAAATTATTTTTTCTTGGTTAAGAGTTCATTTTTTTTTAGATATAAGTATTTGTATTTATAAAATAAATAAATTTCTTATATTTGATTAAGAGCTTATTTTCCTCGAAAATGAGACAATTAAATATGCGTTTATAAACATACATAATATAATATTATTGATATTTATAATGTATTAATTATATACATATTTAGAGGACAATATTAATAATAACTAATTTATGTATATGTATAAGATAATATTAAATATATATTATGATTAAAAATATTTAATTATTTTTAATTATTTAAAGTTATTATACTATATTGTCATGCTAGCTTAACTGGTTAAGGTGTGTGTTTCGTTTTCTAGGAGATCTGATTTCAATCTCCTTACAGTGTGTTTAATAGGGATGAGACACTCAAAATTCCAACCATGTTAAGGGTCGGGCCCAGGTCGGGTGCGATCCCTGAGTGATTTTCAGGCACTGGCCCAACAAGTGACAAACACATTTCTAACAAAAAAAAAAAAAAAAAATTATTATAGTATAATATTGTTATTTTACCATGTATTAATATTTATTTTATATTTTTAATAAATAAAATTATGTATGATGATGATGATGATTAATGTTCACTGGGAGCAAATTTGGTTAATCTGACCTTAAGAAGGTAAATGATTGGTTAGATTTCTTTATAATTGTATTTCTGTGTGCTCTAAAAGAGAAGATAAACGTTCCAAGATCATCATAGTTTCATTGAGTTAAAATGTTAGGAAGGTTAGATTATAAAAGACGTTGATTTTCATAACACTCTTCACATTTTGCGAATTGTCCAAAGCCCAATTTTACTATGGAGCTCTTGAGAATTTGTTCATATTTTAGTAATGTTGATTTTCTTTTTTACACTATTCAAAATAGAGAGATAATGTTGATCTTCTAGATTAGGTTTGATCACCTCCTTATATTATCTTAATTTTCTTTTACCCTCGAATTGTTTATCACATCACAATTAAATCTAGTTGTAATAATATTTTTAATATTATTCTTATTATGCATAATGATCTCTTCCTTTATTCTCCAATGAATTAGTCATGGCTCGACATCTTTATGCCATCCCCATTTGAGACAAAAGTGGTTTTTGCTATAGTTGGAAGAGATGTTGGGGAGCCTCTGGTCTTCCATGTATTCCATGAGAAGGATAAGATAGGGTGTATTAGTTTTCATTTTGAGATTATAAGTTATAAAATTATTTTGGATATGCTTTATCTTTTTTTATAATTATCTAGAGATACTACATCCCAAAACTTCATATCCATATATAAGAAGGGCTCCATGGGAGCTTAGTCCATGCCAAGTAGATTTAGAAATGGAGGTGATACTTGACATGTTATAATTATTGATGATGATGATTCTGGTGAAACATAAACAATATGCTAACAAATGAGCTAGTTTCATAGTCTTAAAAAAATCTACTTGGTTTTCCAAATTTTTGTTTGGGATTTATTTGAATATATAATTATTGTGATATGGTTAGTGAGCAGAAATTTCTCTCTATATATAAAATAATAATGCTATGAAGATTTTATTATCTCTGGTTCTTAATACCAATTTTATTGTTAGATTTATTATTACTGTAGTTTATAATCTTTTCCATGTAGTAAAACATTTCCATTTCTAAGTTTTTAGTGACATGCATATCTTAATTTTATTTGCATTTGAATTTATTTAGTTTATAATCTTTTCCATATAGTAAAACATTTCCATTTCTAAGTTTTTAGTGATATGCATATCTTAATTTTATTTGCATTTGAATTTATTATTGTATGCAATTATTGTTGATTACATGAATTGTTATTTATTGATTATATAATTAAATTATGATGTTAATTTTTTTTAAATTAGTTTAATAAGACTTTATTAATGCTATAAGACATAATTATTATTATATATTTAAATATAATAATTAGAGAATAATTTAATCAGGGTTGATATTTATTTTCAAATATTAAATTATTAATATTAAATATTAATGTTGTACAATTTTATTACATAAAATTATTAAAGGATGTTAAATCTATTTTTTTTATATATTTATTTTTTGGTTGCTTTGTTTAGCTCAAAGTTCCGTGATATACAAATTGACAATCAAACTCTCGAGCTTACGGGCTCAAGATTAAGCCATAACCTGCAAACAAATTCGAGGGTTCCGCACATATACAAATTAGCCTCCAAAATCCCCATCATACCAAAACAATAATAATAATCTTTCTAAGTTGATTTTGTTACTTCTATTTTTATATGTGTGAGTTTGGAGAAAAAATGGAAATGGTCAATGAAAACGCAAAGGGATTTTGAAGATCCGAACGTTAAACAGTTGTCGTTCGGGAGTTTTGTGGTTGCTGTAAATAGTTGGCACTGGCGTGAGGCGTCTCAGTGAAGTTCGAAAGTCCTCTTCATGTAATTTTTTCGTTACGTGTAGGAAAAGATTATTTATTATGTTGTCAAGGAGTTCATAGGTCCCGAGCCATTAATGGATATCCCTGAGATGTTCAGGAAACTTTGAAATATTTTGAGCGAGTTTTAGGTTTCAGAGACGATGTTTGAAAGATCTTGTTTATATTTCTTTGTATTTTGTTAAAATTCATAGGTCTCGAGTCCTTTTTGGGCAGGAAAATAGAGATTTTTGAGACGTTCTAGAGAAAATTTAAAAGATGGTGCGCGATTTTTAGGCTTCATATGTTCAGTAGGACATTTGAAAGATCTTGAGCATTTGTTTTCGCCCGAATAATTGTAAGATTTTGAGATCTTTTTTGTAGTTTTTGGCCTGCCTTCAGGAAAAGGAAGTATCATACTCATTTTGGCGAGAGTCAAAAGGACTTTGATTGGATATTGTAACAGATTGAAGATTTCCAGAAAGAGGACGACTAAGTTATGGGGGAAAACTGTACGCTGAATCTCATTGGAAAAGAATAAGATTTTGGGGCTTTGGGCCAGAAGAATGAAGTTAAAGCGGTGGCTTTTCATCATACCTGAAAGCATATGGTCCTAAAATCCTAGTCTTTAAGCATTAAATCACAAAGTTTAAGTACTTGGAACAATCTTTTCACCAAAAAATTAAGGATATGTTGTCTATTTGTATGAAGAACCAGCGAGTTTGGGTTTGTTTGTGGCCGGAAAGGGGAAGATTAATCTCTGGATGTGATTTAATCGATCAAGCATTTGTTCCTTTAAATTTTATCTCGATTATTTATAAGCAACTTGAAGCTCCTCAGTGTGGTAAATTTGACGATCTAAAGCCGTGGTTGTAAGTCCAGTTGTTAATCTTCATTATATGATTCTTTTACCAAGGCTAGATTGAATGAAGAGCTGTTGAAAATAGGGGTTATGAGAACATTTTAAAAAACATGAATAGAAAGGTATGAGCTTAAAGAGCTTAAACTGCAACATTTTCTGGTGCTCAATCTCTGCCTTTTTTTGTGCCATTAGATCCAGAAACCTGGATATTTTTTGAAATTATGCCTTTAGACATCGTCTTGTATTGACGAATAGATGGTATTTGAGTTGATTCAAAGTTTCAACCATCAGATATAAATCTATAATTTGATGATACTTCGTATGCAAGCTTGTTGAAGAAGAAATGAACTGTTGCATCTTGTTTGAGAAAACTGCGTCAGAGGCAGCATTTCATCCCATTTGTTCTGTACAGAAATTCTAGTTTTGTATTTATGCTCCTCTAAATATATGTTATTAGAACTTCAACCTGAGAGGAAGTCTTAGGAGTGTCCCAGGGGATCACTATTATTGGCAGGAAAACATACAACAAATATTCCTGATCATAGTGGTTGAGTATTTGGGCTGAAAGGAAAGCTTTCAAGGAAAGAAATTACAGAACTATCGAGATGTCTCTGAAAATCATAATGCGAGAGATTAAGGAAGTGCGAAATGGAATTGGTAACATCTCTAGGCGACGGAGTTTTGACATGAGGGTTTCACATCACCACAGGGCAAGGTCACAGGCACCCGTAGATGAAACTCTAAGTTTGTGACGGTGGGCTCATGTTCGGATCCCGCCTCTTATATCATCTGGGACGGAATCCATCTAACAGACCAGGCCAACAGGGTTTTGACTCAACAAATTCTGGGAGAAAAATACTTCGAGCCATCTTCATTCTCTATCACAAGTCGTTTCCAAACCCAACCCATTTGATGTCGTACGACGTTGTGATTATTCATTTTTTTT
>SNQJ01S0013341.1:33490-47084 GCA_010110895.2 Picea sitchensis | reverse complement strand
GCCTTGGTGTGCATTTCTTCCTCTTGCTTGCATTGTCTTTATCCTGATCCTTTGCTTTGCCTTTTCTCTTTCTTGCCTCTGATATTGCCTTGTCTTTGTCCTTTCCTTTGAAGTAGCCTCCCTCTCAACAGAAAAACCTCCTCCAAGTGATGGTGTGCCCCTCCTCTCAAGTGCACCCCCCACACATGGAAAAAATCAAAATAACTCCATCTCCTTCACCCTTGCACTCTCTACTCCCTAGAGTGCCTAAGTAACTGAAGTGGACTCTCTCTAAGAAGGAAGAACCTCCCATGAGCTAGAGGAGATAATCCTCCTCTCAAGAATGTGCCTCTCCTCCTAGAAAATGCGCCCCTCCTCCATAAATGTGCCCTCCTCCTAAATATGTGTGCCCTCACTCCCGATAGCTCCCTCAATAGAACAAGAACAAGATACCACCATGGGAGTGATCTACCAACCAAAGAATGAAGCTTCCTCTACAATGAGTGTGCCCCTCTCCTCAAGATGTGCCCCTCCTATAGTAAATGTGCCTCTCCTCCAATAGCATGCGCCCTCTACCTGGAAATGGCTAAGACTCCATGGATGAACTCTCCTAGAAAGCTCCTCAAGACAACAAAGGTTTCTCCTCAAACCCTCATGCAAGCTCACCCTCCTCTCCTTGAGAAATGTGCCCTAGCTCTCCTCCTCTTCTTCTCTTCTCACAAGTGAAGAATGAATCTCAAAAATACACTATACCCTCCTTTAGCCTCCTTTGGCCAAGCCCTAAAAGATCAATGGCCTAAATCCAATCTAGTCAAGTCTAATTAATGGGTGAAATCTCATCCAAAAATCTCACTAAGGAAACCCACTTTCCTTAGTTGCTTTATGTCTATTAATTCACCCACTTTGTGAATTAATTGTCACTTTAATGATTAAGTGGCATATTTCACTTTTGACTTAAATCTCCTAAGTCAAAGTGAAATTAGAATCATATGGTAAAGTACAGGGGTAATAGTGCCCCCCTTTGTGTTTAGAGACTCATAAAATCATGGGGGCCACTTTCCAAGGTACCCAAATCTCAACACTCCCTCTTACCTAGGAAAGTGCTCATCACCACCAATCTCGTCCCTGCAGAGGACATGGTTTCCTCCTGGCATATACTCGGTGAGTATGGTTGTACCCTAATCACTGAAAGTAGTCTCTGTCACAGATCTGCTCAATCTGTGTGATCTATAAGTGGAACTGTCACTCCACCTATCCAATATCACCTAGATCTCGACATCATACCAAAGATCTCCACCTTGGTCTCCCACTAATGATTTCCACCTACTCTTGCCATCTCACCAAGAGTCACTCTCTTGGCATCTCACCAAGAGTCTCCCCCTCTTGGTATCTCACCAAGAGTCATCAACTTGGCCTCTCGTCAAGTAACTTCCACTTGAAGTGGATCCAGAACCTGATCTGCCCATCTCAAAAGATAAATGAGGCTCAAGCCTCCGTGGTGCCATGCTTCTCCTCCTCACCAACCTCTGATGCTTTGAAATTGTAGCACCAACTCTCTGTCTGCTCAACTTCTCTAAAACTGTATCTATCATGGGTGGACCAGTCACCCACTCTGAAGATGTCCAGGGACACTGAGTTTGATCTCCCTCTGAATCATTGTTGTGAGTTAGTCGGTCCTCATCAACTCTGTCTCCCCATCTAATTTTGGATGGTATAACAACAGACAAAGTAGTCATGAAAACACACTCTCTCACAAACTTCTCCTCGAACTCAATCTCCTCTGTTGTCACTACTGACCCACCCTGCTTCTTCTTCTTATTCTTGGGACATTGTCTTGCATAGTGACTCATCTCTCCACAAGCAAAGCATCTCATTGAGCTCATGTCTCTCTTGTGCCCACTTTTGCTGCTCTCTCCTCCCTGTGGTGGGGCCCCAAACTTGGGACCCTGTCGACCCACCACTCAATTCATCCAAGAGATCATGAATGACAGGAATGGGAAACTTGTTTTGATGGTGATTTTATTAAGGGAACGAAAGTCAAGGCACATGTTCCAAGGACCTTCTTTCTTGAGTAACATTACCATCGGAGAAGAATAGGAGCTAGTACTACGACAGATTAAACCTGCTTCGAGAAACTCTTGCACGATTTTTTCAATTTCATTCCTCTGGGAAAATGGATGATGATAAGGGCGAACATTGGGAGGAAGACTGCCATGTACAAGGGGAATGGAATTATCATGAACACCACAAGAAGGAGGAAGTCCCTGACGAGTCGAAAAAACTGTTTGGTATTTGGATATAATAGATTGGAGGTCACGATGTAGGAAGGGTGTCTCAACTACTTGAATGGAATAGAGTTGGGAAATATTACCTAAATGACATTTATTGATAAGCTTTTCCATTCTATGGAAATTAATGATATCAGGAGAACCTGTTGTGGTTCCTTGGAATTGACACAGTTGTCCTTCTTGGTGGAATTTCATGGTTAATTCCTTAAAATCCGTGAGAATGGGACCCGGAGTGTGTAACCATTCAACACCTAGCACAATGCCACAACCTCTCATGTCGATGGAAAACATATGAGATTTCATATGGTAATTTCCAATTTGAAGACTTACATTTTCACAATGCCCACCACATTTCATGGAACTGCCATTGGCTATCATGATTTGAAAAATGTTGATGACACAAATATAGCAATTGGTTTCCTAGGCAATGCAACAGTGAATAAAATTATGGGTGCTTCCACTATCAACTAGGATGATGAAATTTCGATGCTTAATATAGCCAATGATCTTAATGGTTTGGGGAGAAGAGAACCCAGTGAGGGAATGCAATGAAATCATCCGTTCAACTTTTGGTGGGTCAGCTGGCTCAGTAGTAGCATCAAAAGGGGGTATCTCTTCAACATAGGAAACAACAACTTCTTCTTCCGCAACATCCTCTTATATGGCCATAAAAAGTTTTTGTTCCTTACACTTGTGCCCGGGAAAATATTTTTTCATCACAATTATAGAAAATAATCTTGAGTTGGTGTTTATCCATTTTGTCCCGAGTTAATTTATGTACCTTGAGGGGAGTGGAAGGGGGGAAGGATTGGTGGGTTGAGGGAGAGGAAGAAAAGAGGGTTTTTGGTTCTAGTAAAAAACAACTTGTTGGGATTCTTTGGCACGTTTAGTAACTTCCAACCAAGTCTGAGGGCGAGCCATGAGGACCTGGGCTTGGATTTCATCCTTTAGGCCACTGATAAAGCATTCCCAGAAGAATGCATCCATCATTCCCTCTATTCTGAAGGCCAAATTCCCAAAGGAAGCTATAAAGTCTTCCACTATGCTTGATTATTTCAACTTGGTCGAATGACCTAAATAGTGGGTGTCAATGTCAAAATGTTCATAGAGCTCTGCAACAAACTGTGTCCATGCAACATACCCCTGGCATGCATTCTTACACCATTGATAGAATTCAGGACTCAGATAGAGAACAACATAACGAACTTTGGTCAACTCATTGGTAATTCCATGCAAAGAGAAATAATGCTCCATTTGAGTAACCCATCCCATGGGGTCGGAGCCATCAAATTTATTGACCTCAACTCAGGGAAGATGGGGGTCATGGTGAAAGGAGTTGGATTGAAAGATCATAGAATGGGAGGAATCAAGACCACATAAGTGGGATGGTTGTTCCAAGGAGGAAGGGCCTTGGGGGTGGTTCAACAACCAGTTGACAACAGACTAGAGGGTGGAAAATTCACCCATGAATTTGGCATCCATGGCGTCAAATTATTATTGAACTTGGGTCTCAAACTTTTCAATGTGGGAATTAGTGGAAGTAAGAGAAGATGTCACTTGCTGGATGGACTCCTTAATTTGAGGGATGGAAGCTTACAGATATTGGTTGCGAGTGGTGGCCATTTGGATATGAGGGGTTCCTGTAAGGGGAAATGGGTGGGTGGGACCATAGAAAATGAGGAATTATAAGCGATAGTACCACAATGATTAGGGCTAAATGGGAATACAATGGGAGGGGTGGAAAATAAGGGCGTTGGGAAGGGGTTAGGTCCACTGAAAAAAATCTTAAAAATGGAAGGTACCATTGCATTCAGGGAGAAGAGAGGAATCCAATGGGATAGGTCCCAAATACAGGTGTCGAAGGAACCGCTATACCTTTTTTTTAATCTTGTGGAGTTATACTCCAATCTGAATAATACTACAGTGGCAAAATGGCCAAATTCGTAACAGGAAGAAATGTGTAGGAATTTTGCAACCCGAATGCAGTAGGCAAGGTTGCATGAAAATAGATATTGTCTCATCCTTTTCTGTTATATTTCCGTCCCAAGGGTTAGGGAGTTTAGGGTTTCTACAAACAATGATTTTCCTTGTGTTATAGCTCTTTGATATACGTACAGGGTCGAATAGTAGTACTCGACCCAATATCTCAGGACACCAACTAAGGAGGCTAGACCGTTCCCTTAGTCATACAACCTGATTACCCAGGTACTAGAGAGTATATTCCCAAGTTTTGTTCTCTATGGCACTATAGTAGTGAGGTGGCCAACCAATTGATCTATGGAGGGTTTCATGGTACCTAGGCCAGTCCGTATACAGGTGTTGTCTAATTCTCTACCACTTGAAGGGGTACCTACAGGGGTTACAAGGGTGGCCAACAATGTGCGCTTAAGTACTTCTTGTATTTATTGCGTGTATGTTTCCCTGAACGCGGATTTATGCATTGAACGATATATATATGTAGTTTTAAGATGTTGAAATACGTCTATACCCTGAAAAATTTAACCCACAATTCTTGCCAAGGAAAATTCTCTGATACCACTTGTAAGGTACCAGATATATTATAATAGCGAAAAAAACATAAATATTGCAGAGAATAATAGCGAAACAACACAATATATGAAACCATAGCACCAGAATAATACCTTTATTGATAGCAAACAATCTTTACTTGGCTCTTCAAGGGGGAAACCTCCAATAGAGAAACACTCTATTACAACAATTCTCAAGACAAAAACTTCTCATGCCTCCTACTCTTACTTATACTAATTCTGTCTTCTAAAGAACCTTCTAGTGGAAGATCTTTCTAGAAGCGGAAGCTTCTATTAGGTCTTCTTACATTGACTTGTTCACATTTACTAAATAGGCCTTCTAAATTAATGTTGACCTTTATTACATGGAAAATAAATTATTCTACCTACATGAGGGGTTAGGGAGGTTAGGTCCCTAATAGTTTATTCATGGATGAGCATAGAAAGCTTCAATTTATTCCCTTTTCCATAATTAAACATCATCAAACATGGTCAACCATAGTTAAGCATAATTGATCATAGCCAAACATATTCAACCAAATCCAAATTAATCAACCACGATCAAGAAAATTCAGCCATAGTTGACCATAATGAATCATAGTCAAACTTGGTTAACCATAGTCATACATATTCAACCATACTCAACCATTTCCAACCATGGTTAGCCATGCTTAAACAAAGTTGGACATAGTCAACGATAGTTAAACACATTTAAACATAATTAATTATAGTTAAACACGCTTAACTAAAGTCAACAATAATCAACCATAGTTTAACATATAAACACATGGTCAATGAAAGTCAACCATAATCTAACATAGAAACACATGGTCAACCATGCTCGACCATGATCAACCATAAAAAACCATGGTTAGACATATTCAACCAAAGTCAACCATGGTTAATAATGTTCGAACATGGTCATCCAAAGACAAACATATTACATGGTCAACCATAGTCAAACATGGTTAACCATGGTCAACCATCATCAACCACAGTCAACCAAATTTAGCCATAGTTATACACAATCCTCCATAATTAATTATAGCCAAATATATTCAACCAAATTCAAAGACAATCAACCATGTTTAAGCAAATTCAACAATAGTTGACCATGGTTAACCATAGTTAAGCATGCAAAAACATGGTTAACCATAATTAGACATATTCAAGCATACTGATTCATCGTCAACCATAGTCAACTATTGTCAAACATGGTCAAACCTAATTAATAATAATCAAGCATAGTAAAGCATAGTTAACCATGGTCAACCAAAGTTCACCATTGTCAAACATAGTCAACCATAGTCAACCATAGTCAAATAGTGTCAACCATATTTAACCATGGTCAACCACAATCAACTAGACTTAAAACATGCTTAACTGTGGATAATTAAATCCAAGCATAGTCAAACATGCTTAACCATGGTCAAACATGATTAACCATAATCAAAGTTTATAATGGTCAAACATAGTCAATCATGGTTAACCATGGTCAACCATACTCAACTGTGGTTAACCATAAATAACCATAGTTAGACATGGTCAATCGTATTCAACCATGTCAACCAAATTTAAACATAGTCATCCATGGTTAACTAAAGTCCAAACCATCATCAACTATGATTAGCCATGATCAACCAATGTCAACCATCATCAACCATGGTCAACTAAAGTCAACCATATTCAATCGTAGCCAAGCATATTCAACCAAATTCAATGATAATCAACCATAGTCAACCATGATCAACCAAATTCAACCATGGTCAACAAAAGTTAAGCATGGCTAATGATAGTCAAACATGGTCAATCATTACGAAAACATAGTCAACCATAGTCTAATGTAGTTAACCATGGTTCTACATGGTTAATAAAAGTCAAATATAGTTAACCATAACCAATCAAAATCAACCATATTCAACTAAAGCCAACCAAAGTCAACCATAAGCATCCAAAATCAATAATAATCAAACATGGTTAACTGTGGTCAACCAAAGCCAACCATAGTCAAACATTGCTAACCATAATCAAAGATGGTCAACCATATCCAACCATGGTTAACCAAATTCAACCATAGTGAAAATTAGTCAATGATAATCAATCATAATCATCTAAAGTCGACAATATTCAAACATGGTCAGCCAAAGTAAACCACGATTAACATAATCAATGATGGTCAACAAAAGTCAACTTTAATCAAACATACACATGCTTATTTAAACATATTTAACCAATTTCAACCATGTCAAACATGGTCAATAATGTCCAACCAAAGTCACCATTGTCAAGCATTGCCAACCAAAGTCAAAGATAGTCAACCATGGTCAAGCATAGTTAAACATGATTAAGCATAGTCAAACATAATTAACCATGGTCAACCAAAGTCAACCATAAGCATCCAAAGTCAACCATACTCAAACATAGACAACCATAGTTAGTCATGATTAACAACAATCAACCAAAGCTAACCATAGTCAAACATATTTAACAGTACTTAAAGATGGTCAACCATAACTAACCAAATTCAACCATAATAAAAAATATTGAACATTAGTCAACCATATTAAAAAGTTGTTAACTAAAGTAAAACATGGTCAACATAATCAACATAATCAACAATGGTTAGCCAGAGTCATTATAGTCAAACATAGTCATTTATAGTTAAACATAATCAAATATTCTCAACCATAGTTAACCATGTTCAAGTAAGGTCAACCATGGTCAAGCATAGTCAAACATGGTCAACCATGGATAATCATAGTAAAAATTTGTCATCCATGGCTAACCATAGTTAACAATAGTAAAAAATAATCAAACACTCTTAACCATAATCTAATATCATAGATATTAATATTTTAATTCACAAATCTACTAATCCTCCCTACATACATAAACAATGAACTAACACAACCACATAATTAAAAGTGATTAATATCAATTAATTAATATTATTAGTTAAAAATATGAACATGTAAAAGCAACCTTTCTGAATAATTTTAATCTTAAAAAACTTTCTCTTCCTAAAATTTTAATCCTAAAAAAACGTTCTCATCCTAAAAATCCAAAGCTTATTATCGACATAATTAGGAAGCACTAATGAATATGATGAAAGATTTGGTAATTACCAAAACGAGTGACCCTATTAATTAAAAAATATAAGTGATATGTATTTCTCCATTTGTCGAACTTTCTGATATTTCCTGATGTAGTCACAAAGTTTGATAGGTATGCACATCACAGGGTCATCATTCTCCAAAGTCATCACATAATCTGATTCACATGCACATCTAGTCCAAAGGGTCGGAATGATGAAAACGACAATTCTAATATAAGAGCAAAAAATGAACAATTCAACTATAAAAAAATTGTTTCTTAACATGTGCAAAGTGGATGGAAACTACCGTCACCAAAAGCTTCTTTCTCAAAATTTTAATTTTTTGTCCAAATTTGATTTAGGATATATCGGGATCCGTCCCCCAAAAAAACTCGTGTACATGTCGTTCCCGTGTTCTAAAGATTTGGGACTCTTAGAAAATTTATTCAAATTGTTGGGGATTCTATTGTGGACTTCAAATTGTTGGGGATTCTATTGTGGGCTCGGGGATTTGTTGGTTGTCCCCAAGATGTTTTGGATAGATTTCAGGGATGTTCCGGACAGATTTTGAGAATGTTCTAGATAGATTTCAGGGATTTTTTTGTCAGATTTTGGGGATATTCTGAGCATATATCTTCAGTCTTGAAAATCATGGAAATTGATGATTGGACAATAAAATCGTTTTTCCCATCCATTATTTTTGTATTGCATTGAATCTAAATCTATTGTAAAAGTTGTAGCTCAAAACATGGGTTTTGTATGATGGGTTTTGATTTGGATTTTTGGTGATTTAAATATTGTATTTTCAACAACAAGGTTGCAACAAGCGAAGTTTCCATGTCAAAAAAACAAGAAATACAACATTTCAAAGGGTTGATCTTTATGATCACTGCTCTTGTTCTTTTCATTTTTCTAGCCATCTTAGCTTTTACATAATCTACATGGGTTTCCACGAGTCATTCAATTATAGTGCTTCCACCATTCCAACCTCAAGCATTGTGAAAACAAGAGTCATTCAATTATAGTGCTTCCACCATTCCAACCTCAAGCATTGTGAAAACAATCAGATAGTAGTGACTTCGATTAGGTACTAAATGTTTGAATAAATTCTTATTCAATCACCTTCTTAATCTGAAATATGAATCTAATCTCTTTACAGAACCAAAGTGTTTTATAGTGGTTTTCAACACAATCATAAATATCTGCAAAACCTATTGATAAGGGAATGCCTTTTATGTTTTAACATAATTTTCATTAACAAGAAATACAAGTAAGAAAAATTGCTATAGAGACATTTCTCACTTAAGTTTCCTAAAGCTAAATTGCATTTTTCTCTTATCTAGCAGCCAATAATGAAATGTCAACTCTTTTTAAATTGCTCGAACTTTTTCAGTATTAGCAAGTATAAGGGCTGTGCATAATATTGTATAGTATAACTTGTTATGCTTACAAGCTTGAAGCAACTACAAATGTTTATAGTGAATTTTAATATATATATATATATATATATATAGAGAGAGAGAGAGAGAGAGAGAGAGGTGTACTCTAGCTGGGACAAACCAATGCAATATCTATATATATATATATATATATAATATAACATAGAGATATTACCCCCACCCTAATATGTTTTCTCTAATATTACCCCACCCTCATAGGAGTATGAGGGTGAGGGTGAGGGGTAATATTTGAACCCACTATTAATTATTAAAGTGGCCTTAAACATGCCTACTTTGTGGTGGGATAATTAAGAAGAAATTCTTGTTTCTTTCTAACAACCATATCAACAAATAAGCTTGAGAAAATGGATTTCCTGAAAATAAAGTTGTGATGCTTAATTGTTAGGGGAGGGAAGATTGAAGTTATATATATATATATTAAAATTAAAAAATAATTAATAATAATTTAATAAATTTATATAATATAAAATTTTATAATAAAATGAAAAGTATTTTGATTTAGTGTTTTTGGGGGTTTGCGGCTAGGGTTTCCCTTGTCGCATACCCCTCGATTTTTTTTTTCCTAGAGTCTACACGAGGAGCTTGAATCTGTCTTTGATCTTGGATATTGCTCGTCGATCTCCTTTTTTAATGAAGCCACCATCTCCATGGCTCTTATTCCCTGTTACAACGTCTTTCTCAGGGTTTTATTTATTGTTTTTTTGCTTATGCGGGGAGTTTTAGATCTAAGGCTTATGCTTGTACGGATATGGCTCTGTATTCTGGAAGAGACGAATTTTTTGATGGTGGTCGTGGTTCATTGTTTGATGGTGTGGTCCTCCTAGTGATGCATTAATCACGCCTCAAATATCTCGTATTTCTCAGATTGATTTTTAATTTCCTAGATCTAGTACTCTTAATTTGGGTGTTGGTGTTGTCTTCGGTGCTCGCGACCTCCGTTTTCTTGGCCATCTCAGTCCTACCTTTGTACCATCGAATTTTTCATTGAGATGCTTCCTCTATTTTCCTACAGGCATTTGTGGTGTCTCCATCTGACCTCCCTCTCTAGTTTTGGGGTCGTTGTGAGGGTTTGATGTATACCATGGGTTTTATGTTCCTGGTTTCAAAGTTTGAGTGTTGAGTTTCAAAATTTTAATGGCCAGGGCTTGGAGTTTTTGACCCTCTCTTATTATTGAGAGGTTTGTATGACACTCATACTTGGTCAGTCCTGCCTTTGGGTTCTCTTTGGAGCTTTTCTTGTTTTCCTGCTCTAGACAAGGGTCTTTAGGGTTTTTTCTTCTGCAGTTTCATTTTTTTCTTCATGTGGAAGATCAACCTATGTGGGTGTGCGGCTTTGGGGTTGGGTCTTGGTGCCTGGATCTTCCTCTTTGTACGTCTCCTGGTTTGTGATTCCTCTCTCTAGTTTCATTGGTTTTTTCAGGGTTTGATGTATGCTCAGATCTGACTCCTTTTGCTGGTAGTTGGTGATTTTTTCCTCCTAGATTTGAGGTCCTATATTTGGGCGTGCGATGTTGGTGTGAGGAACTTTGAGGTCCTTTGAGAGGGCGTGCAACTTCTGGTCATCTCTTTCACTGGTGTTTTTGTTGGTTGAGGTCTTCAACGATGTTGTTTCTATCTGGTTCTGTTGATGTAGGGGTTTTCATACCACTCTGAACTGGTCCATTTGACCACCAGGGTTTTGTTGGGATTGTTTTTCTGAGGTTATTTCCGTGGCTGGATTTCTTGAACTTGGTTTCTTTCTAGCCTATTTGGGGTTTTCTCCATTTTTTTATTTTCTTTGTGGCTTACCAACCAACTTTTGTGTCCCTTTGAGATTTTTTTTAGGATCTCTCTATCCATGTTTGGGTTGTGCTTAAGACACCTACAAAATTTAATTTAATTATCTTAGGATGAATAGAATTAATCTTTTTTCCATGGAAAAAAATTATAATAAAATAAATTAATATATAAATTTTATTTTTATTTTTTAAACTTTTAAAATATTTAAAAAATTTTAAATTACAATAAATTTATATTTATTGTAATTTAAAAAAGTAGTTATTAATATCATTCTTATATTCTTATAAACAATGTTTATGAATATCATTTTTTATTAATTATTATTTATTTATATATTAATAAAAATGAAATTATTATATTAATATTTAGAATAAGAATAATGACCTATAATTAATAGTAATGATACTTAATTTTTATTAATTAATCAACACTTTTGTAATAATTTATAATTAAAATATTATAAAGAATGGTTATTAATAATATCATTCTTATATTATTATAAAGAATGTTTGTTAATACCATTCTTTTATTAATTATTACTTGCCTAATAAAAATGATATTAGGTTTTATCAATATTAATGATGTTTTTTTACCATTATTTAATACGATATTATAATAAATTTATGTTATTGTAATACTATATTTTATTTGTATTTAGAATATTAAATATTAATTACTACTTACTTATTATTACGGATATTAAAATTTTAATTAATTCAAGTTTTTATTAATTATATTAGATTTTTCTAGGGTTTATAAGGTGTAACTGGGTTGAGACATTCATAGTGTAGATTTGCAACCTTTATCTTCTCTTCCACATGAATCTTGCAACATATCTCCTACTATTAAAAAAAATAAAAAAAATCTAAAAAATTCTCTAAAAACAATATAATTAATTAACAAAAAATCCACACAATGTAGTATAAAGATTTTAGCAGAATCCTGCAACATAACTCCTACTATAAAAAAAAATCCAAAAAATTCTCTAAAAACAATATAATTAATTAACAAAAATTCCACACAATGTAGTATAAAGATTTTAGCAGTGACATTCATGGTAGGACTTCGAGAAAACATAGACTATTTGTTCCCTCGTGAATCACTAGGCTCCCCATTGTGAATTCTATATTGTTTTTCTTAATAAAGCAGGTCAGTTTACATTGTGCAATGATCTTTTTCATATTTTTGGCTAGATAATTTTTTTTTTTCATATTTTTGGCTAGATAATTTTTTTTATGTTGACCATTTCTTTTACATTTCCATTACTCACTCAATAATCATAAAATAAGTTTAAATCAATAATCATAAAATAAGTTTAAATATATTATTAATATATAAATTTTTATAGTATTTAAAAATATTTTCATATAATAATAGTTAATTTATAATGAATACAATAAGTTATTTATAAGAATAAAATTTAGATAAAGACAATAACATATGAATAGAATTTGGGTGAAGAGAATAACATTCCATCTCTTGAAGAGTAGGATAGTCGGTAATGGAGTGTGTTGTTAAGCCACTTTGTGTTGAAAAGTCATCGATTCGAATAATTTTGACAACTTAAATGCCCATGTATCGTGCTTTCTCAAGCCACTAATATTTAAAAATATTTTTATATAATAATAATTAATTTATAATAAATGCAATACATTATTTATAAAAATAAAATTTAGATAAAAAAATAACACATGAATAGAATTTGGATAAAGAGAATAACATTCCATCTCGTAAACTTAACTCAGAAAATGCATAAGATTTGCCCTATATAACACAAAACGAAAACGATGTAGAGAAACCTCAAATTAAACAGTGACGAAACGAGAACTGTTTGAGTGCGCCTTATCTGACATCATACTAAATGGAGTAATAGTAGGCAACCACCTACCGAGTCGTTTCAAATGTAGTAGAAGTTGTCCTCTCAAATAATTAGACAACTTTTGTCGGCATAATTGATTGATCGCTTCACAGCTTTGCCTTCTAGTTTGGCTTCATTAGCATTAGCATCCGATGTCAACAGACTCAGAAGAGCAGAGGGTAACGGTAAATCATTTTTTATCATTGTATGTCTAACTGTGTTAACTTTGTTTTGTTTTGTATTTTTTTTTTATCAGAATTTGGCAACATGAATATGAAATTGAAAATATGAATCTGTAAAAAATTCTAATTTTTTTTTTTTTTTTTTTTTTGGTTTAAATTGCATTTCTGAATGTATAAATGGATTCAACAGTGTTGAAAAACTTAGTTAGCTCAGATTATATAGATTTAACCAGTCAATTAGCATATCCAACACTTTCTTCCCAAATTTCCTATAAAATTAAATAAAAAAAATCATGAAAAGCATATCCAACACTTTTTCTTTTCAGAATTTGGTAATATTAATTTGGAAAAAAATTCCAATTTTTGTTGTTGTTTAAATTGTATTTCTGAATTTATAAATGGATTTAGTAGTGTTCAAAAACTCTA
>SNQJ01S0013341.1:18276-28388 GCA_010110895.2 Picea sitchensis | reverse complement strand
CTTGTACTTGAACATTTAAGTGGGGTAAAAGGAGGTTTCCCCCTCGAAGAGGCTTATTATCTGAAATTATCTCTTTTTCAAGGCGTTGAGTACTTTTCCTGAGGTTTTTATATGCTATATTGATGTTTGGTTCTTAACACCATATGATATTTTTGTGTGAGGACTCCACCAAGCCCTTCCTTGCWTGCATCAATGCACACAACAAAATATTCATTCATTTTTTCAATATTCAATATTGGTGCACTTGTCAAAATGTCTTTCAACTACTGAAATCTCTTTTCACACTTGGGAATCCATTCAAATTTCACTCCCTTTTGCAAAGAAGTGATTGGGCTTGCAATCCTTGAAAATCATTTTATGAAACTTTGGTGATAACTCAAAATACCCATGTTACATTATTTGGTGTTGGTCATCCTCTAATGGCCTCTATCTTCTCGAGATCAACTATTGTCCCATCTGCTGAAATAATATGCCCCAAGTAGTGAATCTTCTTTTGATAAAATATGCACTTACTTAACTTACCATACAATTTGTGTTCTCTTAAAACCTTTATCACCATTATTGAATATTGCTCATGTTCCTCCTCTGACTTAGAGTAGATGATTATATCATCTAGGAACACAATTAAAAACTTGCCCAGGTATTCCCTGAACACTCCATTCACCAGGCACATGAAAATAACAAGGAAATTTGATACTCCAAATGGTACTACCATGAATTCATAATGCCCATATCTTGTCCTGAATGTTGTATTGTTGTTGTATTCTTCATTTATCCTCACTTGATGATAACCTAATCTAAAGTCAATATTGGAAAATATTCTTGCACCTTTTAATTGATCAAATAAATCATCAATCCTTGGAAAACAAGGTTTGTTTTATATGGTGACCTATTCAACTATCTGAAATAAATACAAAACCTTATGGTTCCATATTTATTCTTCAAAAAAAGAAATGGGGCACCCCAAAGTGACACACTTGGATGTATATATCCCTTCTTTGACAATTCTTCAAGTTGCATATGAAACTCCTTCAATTCTAGTGTGCCCATCATGTATCGTTTCTTGGACACTGGGCAGCTCCTGACACCAAATCAATAGAGAAATAAATGTCTCTCTTTGGTGGAAATCCTAGGATTTCCCCAAAAACATCTTCAAAATCCCTTAAGACCAAATGATCTCCAATACTTGCAACTTTATCTCTAGTTGCCTCTTTCATATGGACTGCAAAAATATGACATCCCTTCGTGAAAATATTTTTCAACTATATACTTGAAATTTCTCTAACAACTATAGCTCTTGGAATGCCTTGAACCTTGCCTTGCTTCCCTTCTTCGTCAAGACATGTGATTGTCTTATTGTAACAATTTAGGAAATAATGATGTTTTTCCAACCAATCCATGCCAATTAGACAATCATATAAACCCAATGGAATGATGTTCACATCTACTTTTTCCCCGATTCCATTCATGTTTATTGGGACAATTTTTAACTAGCTCATTGATCCTCCTCTTAGCCCCTGTGGCTAACTGAAATAACCAAAATTTCTTATGCTTACTCATTTGCAACTGAAATATTTCAACATTTTTAGAGTTTATGTAACTATGGCTAGATCCAAAATCAATTAAAATTGTTATAGGATGGTTATAAATCTTACCTTCCACTTCAATCACGAGGGATTGATATTTTTCTTGCTTGTTTTTCCAAGGCTGCATAAATTATTGGAATGTGTCATCCCATTTTTTCCACTGTTTTAGCCTTGAATGTTGTGGAAAGTATCCATTCTTTATTATTTGTGAGGGAAGTCCCTATATAAGTTATTTCTCTCACATCCCCAACATTGTACATGCAACTGCCTCGACATTTTCCCAAATGAATCTTCAGTCTTGTGCTCATTTTGGATTGACTGACCTTGTTGATTTGCTTGAGATTTTTTCTTGCAAAAGGGTGGCTTAAAACCTTTATAACTTTGATCATTTTTACCCTTCATCTTGTCATTCCAATGTTTTTATAAAATTGGCCTTCCTCTGCTTTGCTCATAAATATGATTTTCTCTCCTTATGGATTCCTCCAAAGTATTTGGGTTATCATATTGTATCTTGTCATTGTAAAAGGAGGGTAACCCACTTAGAAAACTTTTTATTTTGAATTTTTCATCCTGTATGAAGTCAACATACTTCAACAATTCAAAGAACCTCTTCTCATATTTATCCATTGTCATGCTTCCCAACTTGAGTTCAAAGATATCTTTCATCTTCCTTTCATAATAATGCTTAGACAAATATTTCTCTTGGAAATATTATTTCAATTGCCTCTATGAGATCCTATTTTCATCAAGGTGATTTGCTTCTCCAGTCGATCCCACCACATGGTTTCCTTTCCTTGCAAGTGGTAGGTTGCAATTGTAGCTTCTACCCAAGAAGGGTAATCATGTAGCTGGAAATATTTCTTCATTTCCAACAACCAGGCCCTAGCCTCTTCTCCTTTCCTATCCTCACCATTGAAAGTTGGTGACTTGATTTTCCTGAGTTAACCTTGCAATATGTCTACTAGTTCATGCATTATCCTTTGACTCTTAATAGGAGACACATTTGGGATGCTCCCTGGACCTGAAATTGCATGAGTTATCCTAGTGAGTTTCCTCGGATAATTATGGTTCCTTCTCATTCTTTTTGACTTCCTGTCATTCCCATGTTCTTCAGTTCTTCTATGGAATATGGATTCTATCACTTTTCTAGCACCAACTACTTGCTTAGTGCCAGAGTATTTTTTAACTTTCTTGTACAACATATTTAGATTCTGAAATATCTCTTCCCGAGCCTTCATAATCCTCTCATTATATTCCCTATGGATTTTCACTTCCCTATGTAGGCTCCTCATAGTGACATGCTCCTGCATGTCTCTCCTTCCATTAGACTATGTCTCAACATTTCCCATGCTGACATGCATACCTTTGATATCTTCCTCATGGCTCCAATATCCTTGAGAATATTCCATAACTCCAATCCTCATATAAGAAGCAAAGTTATTTTCATGTACTTATAGTTTTGTAAGAAATGTGCATGTAATAATTATTTTTAGAATATGCATAACATAAAACATTTCATCAATTATAATACATGTTATTCTTCATCCCAATTTATGAAGGAAACGATGCATTGAGTCAAAAAATAATTCCCTTATATACATTCCTCTATGAAACAAATATCCAATGACTATACTCATGCCTCATTCTGAGTTTTGAGCGAAAAGTCACAACATTTATAGGTTTCAATTTCCCCACTCACTTATTGTTGTAGAATTTAATTTATTTCTTTTTAATAAAATGTTAACACCCAATTAAAAATTCTGGGTGGATAAATGTCTTCTCCTCCTCAATACATTTCCAACAATTATTCATTTTATCAAATCTGAGTTCTGCTATGAAAGTTATGGTCCAGAGAAGTTTTAGATTTTTTTCCCATTTTATCCTTGTATGTTATAGGTGTCTTCTTTCTCTTCATGCATATTTTTACATACCGAGATCCAAAATATAGCTCCATGGTTGTATTCTTTGGTTCATAATATTTCCATAGACTTCTCTTGTTCCCCAAACAAGCTTCTGAGAAAGGAGTTATTCCCTCTAGAAGTAAATCCGTGCTGAAATTTTACCTTAATTGTTTTAGCAGTTACTTTCTATTACAACCTTTGTTTTGCACCTGGAGTAGGTCATTGGATAAATTTCTCTGAGTTATTTTATTTAAGATGCAAAGACAAAGTGTACCAAAAATGTAAACCCTGTTCCAAAAAGGTACACTTATTCTTGTGGGTTTTGATTTCCTAAAATCATCATTTAGGGCCTCAAAATTTCCATGCAAGTTTAAGACCTTCAAAAATATGAAAAAATCATAGAAAATTTATTGTTTTACTATTATAATAGCCCTTTAAATCTGAGCCATCAATCTCAAATTGGGTGAAATATGATCCATTTATCCCTTATACATTTCCAAACCCCGATAATAAATATCCACCATCAATCAACATCTCAAAGCAATACGGACCGTTGATCTGAGCTCCATCACTGATCGATAATCAACTTTTTCCTTTGGACACATACAACACTTTTCCAAAACTATTGACCTGGCAGTTGAACATCAACCTTTTTACTTGGAAACCTATTGTAATATATCGCTAAATCGACTGACCCGATCATTAGCCATTGACCATTGACGATTTTCGTTGGCGGATGAAACTTTTTACTAATTAGACTGACCCGATCATTGACCATCAACCATTCCTATTGGCATAAAAAAAAACTTCTCCAATTCGGATGAACCAACCATTGGCCATCGACCATTTCTTGGTTGAAGTGGCATGAAACGTGGATTCTGGCGTGGCATGCCACATAGACTTTATCATGGCACTCTGGTTGACATGGCATGACACATGGATGCTGACATGGCATGACATATCATCACCCTCTTCCCTTCATTGATCAACAACTTCTTTTGGATCAACTAACACCTCTCTGAATCAGTCGACCCCACCATTGGCCATTGATAATCATATATTTCCTTTGGACACACAGAAACTTCCGTCGAATTCTACTGATGCTTGACCATCAACCATCGGTCATCAATGATTTCCTTTGGATGAACCGAACTCTTCGCCAAACTCTTCGATTCAATCATCGACCATTGACGAATTATCTTGGGGAAATTTAACACTTAGAAATTTTTGACCAAATCCCCAATGAGTCTACTCTGTTTATCTACCATTCAAAATGATCTCGGTCGTCGATCCATCAAACATTTCCCAACTCTATCGACAAACCTCAACTGTTGATCTTATCCATTTCCCAAACCCCTGAAAATGAATCTCGATTGTTGATTATGTAACTTCACCATTCTAAAAAGATGAATCATATCCATCAATTCTCTCCTTTTTTCAAACACTGAAAAGGCCGCTGATTTTTCCATTTTTCATAACTGCAAAAAATTTATAAGTTTTTTAAATTTATCAAGGATGAATCTGGGTCATTGATCTCGGAATTAAACGTGATCTCAGTCATCAATTCATCAAACTCTACCCAATTCTACAATGACCATTAAAACATGAATTTGAACTTCTAGGTTGAATTCAGCTCTGCAACTCTTCATATTGATGCCCTGTGTCATGTTTTCAACAGTTCTGAGGCATTTATACTTGAATTTGATCACAAATTTGGGCGTTTCACTATGATTTTCTTTGTTTTTCCCCAATTTTTTCCCAGAACAAAATATGTGACAACAAATTTCCCAAATTCACACTATTTCTTGGTCCATATGGGTCCAGTGTTTGAATCGGAATCTTTGATACCATAATTTAACATCCCCCAGCTCAGTTGAGGTCCATACCATGCAAAATACTCATAAAAATTGAAATTTTATGCTAACTATTTTTTTGTATCTTATCAACTATGAATTACATATAGATTTAAATACCATTTAGTAAATGCATCTACAACATTGTAAACAAGCACAAATGTAGCTAATAACTTAGTAAAACATCATATAAATCAGTCTCATACACATAGTTCATGCACACCAATTTATCTCATAAATACAACACATAAACAAATAAAACACTTATCTTTTAATTCAGTTATGCAACCAACTGTTTAGGACAGACGTTCCACCGAACCAAAGAATTTTTGTTCCAAATAGAAACAACAATTCACCCCCAAGTTGGGGCTATCAATCCACAAAAGAGGGTGGTCTCTCATTGTCCACTCACAGTTCAAAAATACCACAACCCATTGGTATTCTCCTATAACTATCATGATTTTCCATAAGATATATTCCTCTCAACATTCCCAACCCAAGGAATGCACCGCAACCTAAGGAATGTACCCCTTCCCTTAGGTGTCCCATTTGTTTATCAGGGTCTCTCTGGAACAGGTAACCAAGAATCTCTCTATTGGAAAACTCAAGGGAGCTCATTGTTAGGAAAACCTGGCTCTTTAATATTATTCTCCAAAATGCTCCAAAAATGCTCTAGCATGCTCAAGAATTCACCCTCCATGGTTTCTCTAGATCCAATCTCTCTTTCTTTCTGTTTTCTTGTTGTTCATGCCAAAAACATGACTATCTAAAACTGTTGTAACTACCCATAAGTATTTCCTCCCTTTGGCTTACTTGTTTGAATCACACACTTCCCCAAGCTGATTGTACTCAACCCCCATGCTCCCAATAACTATGGGATGTAACATATCACACCCACCCTCTTACATACATTCAATGATTATTTGTGGGGACACTCAATAAAAAAAATAGAGTTTAATACATAATGGTAATAAAAATTCAGGAGTGTGGGTGGAATTAATAGACATGGGTAATTCCCCCTTAGACCCCTCTATTAGACATTATATTAGACCCTCCCCTCTCTTGTGGATTAATTTATACCCCATCATTTTCCATGTCCCCTTAGCAACTTCCATCACCTTTTATTATTAAAACTTAGAAATACATTTTTCATATACATTGTTTGGTCGTAGCCTCATGTTCTATCTACATTAACCATTAATTAAACTTGGGATTATAGTGATCATGTTACAACCGACCTCTAGTCATTAACCATCAAAAAATTCTTTTGGAGAACTCCAACACTTAGAAATTTTCGAGCAAATATTGGATGAGTCTGGGCTGTCGATCTTCCATTTAGAATAATCTTGACCGTTGATCTGCTCCAACTACCAAATGACCGAAAATGAATCTAGAAAGTTGATTTGTCTCATTTCCCCAACTGTCGAAAATGAATCTCGGCCATCAATCTGCTAGACCTTTCCACACTCTGAAAAATCTTATAAGTTTTTAATTCAAATTACAAAAAATCTTGATCGTTGATCTCAAAATCAAACACAATCTTGGTCGTCGATCCATCAAACTTTGCCTAATTATTCAACAACCATTAAAACATGAATTTCATCCTTCCAGGTCAAATTTTAACTCTGCAACTCTGCATATTGATGCCCTGTATCATCTATTCGACAATTCTAAGGAATTTACACTTGAATTTGCTCACGAATTAGGGGATTTCATTTTAATTTTCTCCATTTCCCCCCAAATTCGTCACATATTGAAATATGTAACAACAAATTTTCTCAAATTCACACTAGTTCTTGGCCCATACAAGTCCTGTGTTTGAACCAGAAGCTTTGATACCATAATATAACGTTCCCCAACCCAGCTGAGGTCCGTTACGTGTATAAATACTCATAAAATTAAAAAAAATTGCTTACTAATTTCCTATAGCTTACCAACTACGAATTACACACATATTTAACTATTGTTTGATACCATTAATTAGATGCATATACAAAATGATAAAAACGACATGAATGCAGTTTAAATAACTTAGCATAGCAACATATAAATTGTTCTCAAACAAAAAGTTAATACACAACAATTCAACTCATAATACAATAAAGAAACAAGATAAAACACTCATATTTTAAAAATAGTTGTGCAACCAGTTGCTTAGGATGGATGTTCCAACCAACCATATATTTTTTGTTCCAAATCTAAAAAACAATTCACCCCCAAGTTAGGGATAGCAATCAACAAAAGAGGGTGGTCTCTCAATATCCATTCACGACTCAAAAATCCCACGACCCACTGGCATTCACCTACAACTATCTTGATTTTCCACCATATCTCTTCCTCTCAACCTGCGCAACCCAAGGAATTTACCCCTTCACTGCTCTTAGTCCATCAGACATCTCATTCATTTATCATTATCTCTCTGGAACATGTAACTAGGAATCTCTCTATTGGGAAACTCAATGGAGCTCACTCTTAAAAAAACTACCAAGAAAACAACAACAATCACTTGTTGTTACAGTGAAACTCATACATGAGTTCACTCTTTAGGCTTGACAACCTGGCTCTTTAGTCTTCTGCTCCAAATACGCTTCAGAAACACTCCAACATTATCCATAATTATCCTTTCATGGTTGCTTCAGCTCCCATGTTCTTCTCCCCCCTTCTCTACTTGTTGTTCATGCCCAACATGACTCTCCAAAAAAATACTATAACTGCCCATACAAATTTCCTCTCTTTCTCCCCAAGCAAATTGATTCCCACACTCCCCAATGTTGATGGTACTTCAACCCCATGCTTCCAATAAATATGCGATGTGACTTCTCACACACACCCTCTTACATGCATTCAATGATTGACTTTGGGAACATTCAATCAGAAAATTAAAAGGTTCATATACCAATGATAATTTTTGGAAGTGGATTGAATTAATAGACATGGGTAATTCCCCCCTTGGACCCCTCTCTTAGACACTCTCTTAGACCCTCCCCCTTCTTTTGTATTAATTCAACTCCCATCTCTGTCCATGTCCCCTAACCACTGACGTCAAATTTTATTTATTAAAATTAGAAATAGATTTCACATATTACATCACTTGGCTGTAACCGCAAATTATATATACATAAAGAATTAATTAAACTAGGGATTATAAAGGGGATGTTACAAGTATAATTTTTGAAACTGTAGCATCAAACTAGAATTATGTGTAAGTTAAATAAGGCTTACAATAAGGTAATGCATAGATGAAATTTAAAGTGGTTGATGCACTTAGTAAGAGGGGTTACATACCCATGCTACAACTATGAGTATGTACAATTTATATTTAAAACATATAATTTTGGAAACTGTAGCATGAGACTAGAATTCTGTACAAGTTAAATAAGGTAATATATAGATGAAATTAAAAGACTATAGGCTGAAAGATGATGGAATCTTCTTGTTTGGGAACTGTTGGGCTCCTAATTTGGTTAATTAATGATGTTGATTAAATCCTTTTTGTCCGGTATTATATGTGTATTTAACCATTTTTGAAGAAGTTTTGAAGGATTTTATATCAATTCGTCATAGTTATACTAGGTATGTGCAAATCGATGTTTTGTGATGGTTTTAAGTTTAATTTAGTTTGATTTAATGATTACAAGAAGCTAATGTGTGATCTGTGTGTCACAGGGAAAATTCGCAAGGCGTTTTTCCATCCAGTACCTCATCCGTCACTCCATCTGACACTACATCCGGTACTTCATTCGACACTGCGTCTGAAACTGCATCCAACACTAAAAACGTGGGTGAGTTGGCGGTTGTTATATCGGTGGCCTGTGCTGGGTGAATCGACAACATGGGTTTTGTTCACCCTCACGGCCTCTGTTATCACATATTGTGGTATGGGGTGTTTTCCCCACTGGGTTTGGCCCTTGGGTGGAAAATGCGAAGAATGGGGTTAAATGGCGCTTATTCTAAGTCCATTGGGGTTGATGTGACCATTTGGCACGTTGTGCAAAGACGTGCGCAGATCTGGGCAATTGAGATCTGTGTGCTCCAGATCAACAATTGTTGGTCATATCGGGGCCTCAACATGCACGGTCATTAAAAGATATAGAACGGGCCAAGGAAAAAAACTGTGGTTTGTGAAGATGTTATGTGTCAGCCAAAGACATGAATTGGGCCCAAAATAGGGGAAGTTCCAAACCACTTTTCTCATCCCCAATATGCACATGTGCACATTGTCCTAACCCGAGCCAATAGGTGGCCGCCCCTCATCACTTNGGTTTGTGAAGATGTTATGTGTCAGCCAAAGACATGAATTGGGCCCAAAATAGGGGAAGTTCCAAACCACTTTTCTCATCCCCAATATGCACATGTGCACATTGTCCTAACCCGAGCCAATAGGTGGCCGCCCCTCATCACTTCTGCTCCCTCCATCTGTCTTCCACTCACCGTCCCGTCGGTGCCTGTCCCTTTCTCATCTCCTACCACATGTACCACTTTGCTCCACATCACCTTCGTTCTCTTACACCTCAGCCCCCACCTGTGTCTCCCCATAGTTTCTCCCCAGCCACAGTGTCTCCTCCACTTGGCGATCACACAACCCAATAGTATGCCCATCGCGCCATCGTTCTGCCAGATCCTGATCCATGTCCATAACCACCTAGCCATCCCTGCAAGCATCCAACTCAGCTCCAGATGGCATAATGTAGAGGCCGCCAAATTTCACAGGTGCAGCGCTGACTCAGGCCTTCTCGATCCCGAGGAAGAAGTTATTGAGGATGGTTGGTGGT
>SNQJ01S0013340.1:178212-191701 GCA_010110895.2 Picea sitchensis | reverse complement strand
ATTGAATCTTCTTTCATTGGGTATAATTTGTTTTCATTTTCATTGTTTTTATCTAATTTTATTTAATTTTATAAAAAAATCACTGCATAATATTTTTAGATGAGATTATGATTCGATGAAATGAAAAATCCATATCTCTAAAAATACACAACGGAAAATTATGGAAAATTTATATTTATAATTGTTAAACTGTTCTCTTCAAAAGGGTATTTTTAGATTTTACTTTTAAGTAAAAATTAAGATAGATACAAGGTGTAGAAAAAAACGTGTTTAAAGTCTGCAACGTTTTCATCTTGGTCAACTTCAAAAAATTCTAGAAATTATAATATTCATCCGTTAGATTCAAAATTATAGTCATAATAAAATAGAGTCTCTGTAGATTGTTTCAGTATATTTCATTTCTTAAAAACATAAGTTTAATAATAGATACATTGTTGTGGAAAACAATAACTCATTATCATTCCTTTCATGTTTAAGGAACATAATGTTAAACAATTGTCAAATTGACATATCAAATCTTGATAAAAAAAAATTGAAAAATAGTCATTAGAAATATAACAAAATTATTCACAAGTTTTGTTTTTACTGTAAAGTGAAATTCTAAATAAAAGAAATATTTTTGTATGCCAGAAGTTGAAGAACTTGTGAAAATACAGTTTTTTTTGTCATAAAACAAGCAAAAGTGTTACCCATCTTCATGATTTTACCCTGTGCCAAAAATTTTCAGGAGGTTCTTGATCCAGGTATTCTATTTGAAATTGTTGATTATTTGGTCTTCCTAGGGTTTTGACTACACTCCCTCTATCTAGGATTTCGGATATGCCTCCTTCTTTCGAAGGAGACTCGGGATTAGGTGGTGGTGGTGGTGGGTATGCCTTGGCAACCCCACTAGTTTCTCCTATTCCCTCCTCCAGATTATTAGAGTTTCCCTCTTCTAAGGGGTTGAGCGATGGAAGATATGAATTTTGAAAACTCTACTCGGTCCCTTCAGATTTGCTATGAATCTCAGTGTGGGTCGTAGTTCATGAAACTATTGCCTGAGGGATTTGGGTGGGTCCTTTCCTGGGTCCAACCGAAGCTTGAGATTCACCCTTTTTGATGATTTCATCTATAAAAGTGCTTCTTCCAGGGATCACCGAACCCTGGGTTTTGGTAGTTTTTGGTGCTGGTTTTGGTTTTTCAAGATCCTTCTTTCTATTCATACACACTTCTCACAACAACAAAAGAAACACCTATGAAACCTTTTAAGTGTCAACTAGAGGTAAGTGTTGGCATAAGCATTTTACTTATTGCCTGCTTAGGTTCTTACCTTCTGTCTTCATTACCTGGTCCTCCAGAGACACAAGCTATGCTACCTTTGACATTCTCCCCGGCAACGACGCCAAAATGTTGGTCTCTAAAGATGTCCTAAAAACAACCTTAGTTTAACATTAATTTATCAACCCATGGATTCATATTTTATCTCAAGAATATCAACAAAGTTTATGCATGTAGCCTAAAATCATGTAGCTAAACCAGATCTGATTTCATCAACAATCAAGTTCCTCAAACGTTCACCAAAGATTCTAAGAACTAAATGAGATTGAAATATGATTACTAAGATGTTGTAAAATGAAAGGAACTAATTAATCTAATTGAATTCACTTAACCATAAAGCGGTAATTGAATCTAAGAAAGGACTTGCAGATTTAATCTATTAATCATGAATTCTAATTACTGGAAAGGACATAGTGAATTATTCTATCTGTGGAAAGAAATAACAATTGTATTCTAATCGGAAGGGAAAACTAATGTAACTTTAACGCAAAGGAGCAACTATCACAACCTTAACTGAAAGGAACAACAATTGTAAATCTAAAGAAAAGGAACAACGCAGGTGAAAATGTGAGGAACTATCAAGTAACAATCTTCAGAAATGGAAATCATAACAACAATCATGAATACTTAAGGAAATTCCTGTCTTCTACAAACAATCATTAATTCATTTATATGCTCATGCAATTAAAAGAAATCTTAATCACGAAATAGAAATCAAAACTCTTGAATTGATATAATTACAAAACGAGACAGCAGCTTCTTCAAACTGGGCCCTCGGTGTTCAGAAGTAATGCTACGAGAAACTCAAAACGCAAGGATGATAAAAACACTTGAAACTTTCATTGATTCCATAACTGGTTAAATATTTACAACAACTGCTCATGCAGGGCAATTCTAAATCTGAATGCTTAAAATGCGTTTTTTTCTATATGTTTTTTTGAATGTATTATCCTCTTAAATATTACAATAGTTGGGTAAATCAAGCTATCCTGAGGATCGAAAGATCCTCAGGATTGCTTTACTATTATAAAATTACAATATAGCAAATGTATTATCTTCAAACTGCTTTGCACCTAAAAAGTCTTCAATCTTCAATTGCTTCCGCATAACCAAAATCTCTTTGGTTATCTTTGGAAGTTATTTGTCCAATTCTGTAACAAAATCAAACCATTATAATCGTAATTTAGAATCTATTTAATAAAACTTAAATAACAACTCTAAGAGACATATTAATCATGATCTTTCCTATTTGTTTCTAATTAATTGAAAAGTCAATCAGAATGATATCATAAACTGTGGACAAAAACGAAGATATTTATACCTTTTTCGTAACCCAACACTACTCACACACAAAAAACACGATATACTCTTTAAAAAATGATTCTTCCTTATAATTCCACCACAAATTTATAATATGATTTCTTAGAAGACTTGAAAAGAAATAAGGCCAATATTTATTTATCCAAGCTTATGAAGCTTCCTCAAATTCACAAGAATTTCATTAAAACACTTCAATGTAAGACTGCCAAAAAATCTAAATAAAAAAATGTGGGAGTTAAAAAATGGACAAGTAAATCCTCCCCATATAAAAATACCCATACACCTAAAAGTCAGGTACCTGTGAATGCTTCCTGATAAGGTACAAGGTCATGATCCACCACTCCGCCTTTTCTGGTTACTTTCGATATTTTTAACATGACTGTGCATAATTATGTGATGGATTTTGGTGTCTCTTCAAACATGATTCCTTTTAAAGTGTGGGAAAAACTTAATGTCAAGCCAAAACAATCTGACATTGAAATTACACATATTGGAAGAATCAAAGTTAAAGTGATGGGGGAATTGAAAAATGTTTTAATCAAAATTTGTTCAAACCCTAAGATACATCAAACAATTTACATCATAGTTGTGGATAGATATGACACCTATGGAATGTTCTTGATAAGATATTGGTTTGCTACACTTAAAGTGTATTTTTCCATAGGATAGTCACACCTTTGACTACCCTATAATGGCAAGCCCAACCAGATCATATCGATAAAGAATAATACATGAAGCATTTGGTAATAGACCTAAATCACCCAAATGAACCTGCAATTTTTAATCACTCTGTTCTAGGTAATTATTCATGTGATCCATTTTTTGGAAATTACTATGTTGAGACCTCTTCCTATGCAGAATCAAACACACAATATGAAATCCTTCATTGCACTCAGATTATTGATCCCAGCTATAATATAATTGATGTAAATAGTCAGGACAAAGTATAGTCTAACTAAGAATGTAGAGATAAGTTAGAAGTTTTTGCTCAATGTAACAACCACACTAATATTGAGACAAAAGAAAATCCCAAGTCCATACATAATCTAAAAAGGTACCCTAATATGTAGACTTTGTTTTTTGATGGGTCAAAATCTCTTGAAGGTGTAGGTGTTGACTTCATTCTAAAAGACCCAAATGGAAAGAGAGTCATGATAACATGCAGGATGGAATTCCAATGAACAAATAATATTGTTGAATATGAAGCCCTGCTACAAGGATTATGGAAAAAAATTGACTTATAATCCACGAAGATAAAGGTATTTTGTGACTCTGAGATAGTCATAAGGTAGGTAAGAAATAACATACATTTTCTCTCCAATCATCTTAAACTATACCATCACGAGGTATGGGAATCGATCACGTCATTTGATGAATTTAAAATCATTCTTGTTCCTCACTCTTTAATTTTTTATGTTTATTTATTAGCCAACATATATTCTAGGCTTATTACTTATAAGAACTTATTCCCTAATACACTTTCCTTGGAACTAGTTTACAGACCTTTGATACCAGATAATGTAACCAAATGGAGGGTATTTGATGATGACAAGTAGATTATAAGTTTCTTACACTTGGAAGAAACCTTCAAAGACTCCATAATTGAGTAATATCAACATGATAGAGAAATCAATGTAGGTGTTCTAGGCTCAATCATTCAATCAATGGAGAAAAAAAAATCAAGCTAGATAAACAAGATCCCCAAAAATATGATAAGACTAGAAAAAATCTATAACATTCAAGACAAGTTTAATAAGGTGACAAATTTCAATACCAACAACTCATTGATGCAATTCTAAGTGACAAATTTGGGATCTAAGAAAATGCCCCAGACCATCAACTTGGGAAAGAAATGTTCTCCTAAAGAAAGAAAATCATTCATTAAGTTGTTTAAAGAATACAAAGACATATTCACATGGACATATATTGATCTCAAGACACATGACACAAATATTATTGAACATGTTATTCCTATGAAACCACAAACCAATCCTTTTCAAAAGAAGCTAAGTAAAATGCACCCAATCTTAGAGACACAAGTAAAAGTTGAGCTTAATAATATATTAGTGACCAAAATAATATTTCTAGTCAGGAACACACAATGGATCTCAAATATTTTCCCTATAAGGAATAAAATTAGAGACATAAGACTTTGTGTCTATTTCAGAAATGCCAATAAAGCTTTAGAGAAAGATAATTATCTATTGCCTCTGATGGATAAAATCTTGCAATGTGTATCTAGTTCTAGATTGCTCTCTTTTCCAGATGGTTTCTCTGGTTACAACCAAGTTCATGTTTCCCATGATGACCAAATTAAAACTTCTTTTAGAACTAAATGGGGAACATATGCATACAAAACAATTCTATTAAACTTGATATACGTTGTGGAAACCTTCCAAAGAGAAATGGAAATTTATTTTAGAGGCCTCATCATAGAATGTGTAGTAGTCTATTTGGATGATGTCACTGTCTTCTCAAAAGAGAAAAAATATCATATAGCCCATTTGATAAGAGTATTCAACAGATGTAGGAAGTATGGCATATATCTCAATCCCAAAAAATGTTTTTTCACAGTTGATGAAGGAAGACTTTTAGGGTTCATTGTTGCCAAACATGGTATGATAATCGAACCTGAAAGGACTGAAGCAATTGTTAAACTTCCTCCGAATAAAAAAAAATGAATGCAGTATTTTCCCAAGAAGATTATTTTTTTAAGGATATTTTCCCCAAGCTTCGTTGAAACAGTGAAACCCCTCCAAGATATGATAAAAAAGAAAAAAACAATTAAATGGGGGTCTAAATAAAAGGAGTCTTTTGACATAATCAATGTAGAAATAATACAAGCTCTTACATTAATAAGTCCAAATTTCACTCGAGGGTTTATACTCTAAACATTATCCTCAGACATCGCATTTGTAGTTGTTATAACTCAGAATAACCAAGAAGGGGATGAGTTTCCTATCGCCTTTATGAGTTCAAGATTACAAGGAGAATACTTGGATTACCTTGAAGTAGCTAAGTAATATTTTTTCATGTTTAAATATATAAATCATTTCAGAACTTACGTGATCAAGTTGAAAACCAAGGTAATTGTACCTTATCCCATTGTAATAAATCTACTGATACAAAAGGATTTGGGGGAGAAAAGGGATAGCTATATAAAAACGTTACAAGAGTATGACCTAGAAATTAAGCATGCTAAATTCGTCATAGGTTAGGGATTATGAAAAATAGATGTTGAATCAATAAGAAATGAAACACAAACAGATGTGCTAAGAAATGAAATACAAGAGGATGAAATGTATCAAGATCAAAGATTATTTGAAAGACAAGTCTGTTAGATTCCTGTGAATTATGATCAATGGTACTATGAAATGAAATATTATATAACCAAAAGAAGAAGTCCAAATTATGTGGATCATAAAAATAAGAGGGCCCTCATACTCAAATAAACCCAATATCATCTCATTCAAGGAATATCGTGGAGGATAAATTATGATGGTGTCTTCTTGATATGACTTGAAAAGGAATACGTTGATAAAGTCCTATCCAACCTTCATGATGGAACTACTAGAGGACATTTTGGAGGTGATACTACACCCCATAAGATACTCATATATACCTATTACTAGCATACCTTATTCAAAGATTCTCATGCATATGAAAGAAAGTGTCAAGAATGTCATAAAGTAGCTAGCAAGGAGAAGAATTGTGCGTTTGTTGAAAAATTAATTGTTGAAAGATTAATTATTTATATTAGTTGTTGAAATATTGGTTTTCATTGAATTGTTGAAATATTGGTTGTCATTGATGTCAACCCTTGAACATGAAGTTAACAAGTTGCATGTTAAGGTAAAGGAGGTGTAAATAGAAGTTACACAAGATGCATATCAGTTGCATGTTAAAGTAATTGTAAACAAACATTAACAAGTTACATCAGAAGTTAACAAGTTGCATGTCAATTTTTAATATACCATATATAAAAAGTATGCAGAATAGAAATAAAATGATAGAAATGGAAGAATAACAACAATATAACCAGAACAATCACCACAATAACACTTAAATCATATAAGAATAACAATAGAAATAGCACTTTGATTCTGAGAGCAATGTTCACAGGCCTCTTTGAGGGGGCAACCTCCAATTGAGCAGAGCTCTATTACAATAATATCCAATCTCGGGTTCTCATACCCTCGACTTCTATTTATACTAAATATGTCTATCAAAAGAAGCATCTAGAGGAAGATCCTTCTAGAAGCATAAACTTCTATTAGGTCTTCTTACATTCGACTTATTCTATTTTATTTCAAGGCCTTATTAATATTGATCTTTATTACATATGAATATATTGTTCTACCTATGTGTGGGTTAGGACCCTAACATGTCCTCCCCCTTAAAAACAACCTTGTCCTCAAGGCTTGAGATGTGGAAATTGGTGCAGAATTGTAGTTGGTTCCCAAGTGGCATATGCTAGAGTTGTATCTTTCCACTAGACTAACACTTCCTTGAGGGTTGTTTGACGCAAGCGATGCTCAAGATGGTCCAAAAATGCTAGTGGTTGTAGCCAAATGGATCCTTCTTCTGCTAACTCGGGAAGGTTGGTTTGAATTTGGAACTTAGTTCCAATCATCGTATTTAAGCATGAAACATGAAAAATAGGATGTAGCTTCGAATGACTGGGAAAAGCTAACTGATAGGGAACCTATCCCACAGACTTGAGAATGGTATAAGGACCATAAAATTTGGGTGCTAGCTTCTGACAATTCTTGGCCTTGAGGGAATTTTGCTTGTAAGGTTGGAGTCGAAGAAACACCCGATCCCCTTCTACAAATTGATGTTCAAAGAGACCTTGATCTGCTTGTTGCTTCATGCGATTTTGTTCCATGACCAAATTCTCTTTGAGGGTACGAAGAATAGCCTCTCAAACTGTAAGTGTTTGGTCAACCGCCTGGACCTTCTAGACACCAGGTAAGTATGAGAGAACTAAAGGTGGCTTATATCCATACACCACTTCAAAAGGAGTCATGCATGTAGTTGTATGGTATGCAGTGTTGTACCACCATTCAGCTAGGGGTAACCATTGAGCCGACTGATTTTTCCAAACACTTGTTGACAACTTTCGTTTGACCATCAGTCTGGGGATGATAAGTTGTGTTGAGATGAAATTGGGTGCCTTGTATCTTGAACAGTTCTTGCCAAAAATTGCTGGTGAAAGCTAGGTCGCGATTAGAAACAATAGAGTGCAGCATGCCATGAAGCTTGAAGATCTAATCCATGAAAATTTGAGCCCCCATGGATGCTATAAATGGGTGTTGAAGAGCGTAGAAATGAGAATACTTGGAAAGGCAATTAACAACCACCATGATGAATTATTTATTTCCTGATTTGGGTAAGCCTGTAATAAAATCCATAGAGATATCCCTCCAAATAGCAGGTGGAATCGGAAGTAGTTGTAGTGTGCCTGGAGATTTGATTGTTTCTCCCTTGTTGCATTGACACACAACACATTCAGCGACAAAATTATGAATGTCTTGTTTCATACCATCCCAGAAAAAAGAAAGATTGACCCTATCATAGGTTTTGGTGAACCCGGAGTGTCTTGTTGTGGGTGTAGCATGAAGCTCAGAAAGTACCGTGGATTTAAGTTTTGATTGTTTACTTAAATACAAACGGCCTTTTTATCGAAGCTCATCATGGATCCAAGAGTACCATGGGAAAGCTGGAGAATTGGATTGCAATTGTTGGATTATATGTGAACTTTTGGGATCCAGTAGCCATTCCCGATGAACGGCTTGGAGCCAATCTGGTACAATGAAGGAAAGAGAAAAAAGGGATCCTTCATCTTCATATTTTCAGGAATGTGCATCCACAACCACATTGTCTTTTCCTTTCTTGTAAATGATATTATAATCATATCCAAAGAGCTTAGTCACCCATTTTTTTTTCTTCGAGGAAAAAATGCATTGTTCCAGAAAATACTTGAGGCTTTGATGGTCTATCTTAATTTGGAAGAATTTCCCCAATAGATAAGGGTGCCACAGATCAATGACATGTAGAATAGCCAACATTTCCTTTTCATAGATTGATTTTCCCATATTTCTTTCAGACAATTTCTTTTTGGTAAAGGTCAAAGGTCGACCCTCTTGCATAAGGACAACACCAATTCCTTTCCCTGAAGAATCACATTCCAAGACAAAGGTCTTTGTGAAATCAGGAAAGGCTAGGAATGGAGTGGTGCACATGGCCATCTTCAAGGTTTAAAAATATTGAGTAGCAGTTGGAGTCCAAGTGAAAGAGTTATTTTTTAGGAGTGCAGTGAGAGGTGCTGCAATCTTTCCATCATTCTTAACAAACTTGCGATAATAACCTGTTAAGCCCAGAAATCCACACAAGATTTTGAGAGTCTTTGGGTGAGGCTAGTCTTGCATAGCTTCAATATTTTTAGCATCCACCCTGACACTATCCTTGCCAACCAGATGACCTAAGTAGTCGACTTCTGAGGCGCCAAAAGCACATTTAGGCTATTTCAGGAAAATTTGGTGCTGAGAGAGTAGATGGAGAACTCGATCTGCATGAGCAAGATGGTCTATCCAGGTTTTTCTATATATGAGGATATCATCAAAGAAAACTAAGACAAAATGACGGAGAAAAGGACGTAAGACATGATTCATGAGGCTATGGAAGGTGGAGGGGGCATTACACAAGCCAAAGGGCATGACCAAAAACTCATAGCGGCTCTCATGAGTTCTAAGGGTAGTCATGGGAATGTCTACCTATTTCATACGTATTTGGTGGTAGACTGAACGAAGATCAAGTTTAGTAAAGAATTGGGTGCCACTCAATTCATCCAAGAGGTCATCAATGACAGGAAAGGGAAATTTGTTTTTAATGGTAAGTTTGTTGAGGGAATGAAAGTCATGACACATTCACCAAGAACCTTATTTCTTCAGGACCATGACCACATGAGAAGAATAGGGGTTTGTACTAGGGCGGATAACGCCTACATTAAGGAGTTCATGGACCATTTTCTCAATTTCATTTTTTTGGGAAAAGGGGTGATGATAAAGACATATATTGGGAGGAACGCTTCCAGGTACAAGGGGAATGGAATGATCATGAAAACCATGGGAAGGAGGGAGTCCCTAGGGAGTGGAAAAATCCACTTGATGTTTAGAAATGATGGCTTGGAGTTCTTGCAACGCCGAGGGTGTCTTTGTTGCTTTTATGGCATGGATTTGGGAAATAACACCAGAATGACCTTTTTTGAGCAGATTTTCCATGCGATGGGAACTAATGATGTCAGGTGAATCGACAGTGATTCCTTGGAACTTATATTGGTGTCCCTTCTGGTAGAATTGCATGGTTAATTCCTTAAAGTCCATGAGAATGGGACCTAAAGTCCTTAGCCAATCGACACCCAACACAATCTCACAACTTCCCATGTCGATAGAAAACATATGAGATTTCAAGTGGTAGTCACCAATTTGGAGATACACATTTTAACAACGCCCTCCACATTTCATGGAGCCACCATTGGAAATGATGATTTGGAAATTATTAATGGCATGGATGTAGCAATGAGTTTCTTGGGCAATGCAGTGATGAATAAAATTATGGGTGCTTCCACTATCAACTAGAATGATGACCTTCCTATGCTTGATGTAACCGATTATCCTGAGGGTTTGGGGAGTGGAGAAGCCAGTGAGAGCATTGAGGGAAATTACCAGTTCTACATCAGGGGGGTTTGAGGGAGGGGTTATGTGAGTGTTTTCAGGTGACTCAGACACAAGGGGAGTTTCAACATCCTCTTCCGAAATATCCTATGAGATGGCCATAAAAAGATTTTGTTCCGTACACTTGTGGCCCAAGAAATATTTGTCATCACAATTATAACAAAGGGCTTTGAGTTGGCGTTCAACCATTTCAGCCCTGGTCAATTTTTGGATCTTTAGTGGAGCAGAGGGAGTAGTGGGATTTAATGGTTTAGTGAAAGGGATAAAGGAGGGTTTCTGGTTTTGAGAAGATAAAACCTATTGTGCTTCTTTAGCTCTTTTGGTATCCTCCACCCAACTCTAAGTCTGAGCCATGAGGACATTGTCCTGGATCTCATTGTTGAGGCCACTCATAAAACAATCTCAGAAAAAGGCATTAGACATGCCCTCTATTCGAAAATCTAGGTGCTCAAAGGAAGCTATAAAGTCTTCCACTATTCCTGATTGTTTCAACTTTTTCAAAAGGCCCAAATGGTTGGTGTCAGTGTCAAAGCGTTCATAAATATCTTCCACAAAGTGTGTCCAAGCAATATACACTTGACATGAACTTTTCCTCCATTGCCACCATTGCCAACATTCTTGAACTAGATGGAGAACACCATACCGGAGTTTGGCCAAGTCATATGTAATGCCATATAAAGAGAAATAATGTTCCATTTGGGTTACCCAACTAGTGGGGTCCGAGCCATCAAATTTGGTTACATCCACCCGCAGAAAGCGTAGGTCACATTGAAAGTGATGGTGCTGAAAGTTATGGGAATGAGAGGAATTTTTAGCTTTAGTATGTGGAGGTGAGTCAGAGGAAGGGTTATCTGTAGGGATATGTAGCTTGGTGCAGAGCATCGAAAAGACAGATTCAAGCTGGGTGGTCAGGTCTTGCTTGATTTCCTCCATTGAGGACTGCATGGTTATATTGATGGCGACAACATTGGCACTGAGTTGTTTCACTTATTGTTGGGTCTTGGTGAGATTAGATTGCAAGGTATTGAAGCGAGCTTCCAAGTCTTGGCTATGGGTATGGGCCATGAGGACGAGGGAACTGAAAAGGGGCGGTTGGGGTCAAAGTTTTTGTCGAAAAATGATATGTATGAATGTGATAAGGTAGAAAAGATGAATCAAATGGAATAGGTCTCAAATAATGGTGAAAAAAATTCCAGACTTATACTCCGGTTTGAGGAATACTGCAGTGATGAAATGCCCCTTCTGATTAACCAAGAAGAAATGTGTAGTGATTTGGCAACCCAAACACAATTGTGCGACAATAGATTTTGTCTATTTTAATTTGTTTATGTTTATGTCCCCAAGGGTTAGGTATTCAAGGGTTCTACAAAAAAGGGTTTGTCCTGTGCTATAGCTCTTTGATATACGTGTGGGATACAACAGTAGTAATCGACCCAATATCTCAAGGCACCAACTAAGGTGGCTAGACCATACCCTTAGCCATACTACTAGACTACCCAGGTGCTACAGAGTATCTTCTCGAGTGTTGTTCTCGGTGGCACTATAGCAGTTAGGCGGCCAATCGGTTTATCTAAAGAGGGCTCCATGTAATCTAGGCCAATCCGTACATAGGTGTTGTTTGTTGTGCTACCACTCGAAGGGGTACCAACAAGGGTTACAAGGGTGCCCAATAGATGTGCGCTTAAGTACCACTTGTATTTTCTGCATGTATGAATCCCTCAATTGTGGGTTTATGTACGTAACGACAGATATTTGTGGCATAAAGACGCTGAAATACATATCTACCCTGAAAACAAATTTACCCACAATTTCTTCCAAGGAAAGTGCTCTAATACCACTTGTAATATACTAGATATAAAAAGTATGCAAAATAGAAATATATTGATATAAATGGAAGAATAACAACAATATAACCAAAACAATCACCACAATAACACTGAAATGATATAAGAATAACAACAAAAATAACACTTTGATTCTGAGAGCAATGTTCAAAGGCCTCTTCGAGGGGGCAACCTCCAGTTGAGCATAACTCTATTACAATAATATCCAAGGTAGGGTTCTCATACCCTCGACTCCTATTTATACTAAATATTTCTATCAAAAGAAGCATCTAGAGGAAGATCCTTCTAGAAGTGGAAGATTCTATTAGGTCTTCTCACATTCGAATTATTCTATTTAATTGCAAAGCCTTATTAATATTGACCTTTATTACATCTGAATATTAATTTTTCTACCTATGTGCGGGTTAGGACCCTAACATAGTTTCATGTGCATGTCAGTTGGATGATATCCTCATTAAAACATAGAGAAGAGTCAATTGAAGATTAATTTTATGAAAATTAATTGTCATATCTAAGGCAGCGAGTCGAAGTCAACAAAGTCTAGTGAAGGAAGATGTTTGCAGGAGTTGAGCATATAGAGAAGAAGTTACAAACATAGGTTCTTTGAGTAAATTCATGGGTTTCAGGAGGAAAAGCATGGACACCCACATGAAACAGTGAGGAAAATCATGGACATCCACGAGAAGACAATGTATAGCATCGTGGACCTATGAGGAAAAATTGTTGGATACAAAGGATCTTAAAATTAGGTCAACTACAGGTTGAAGGTATATCTTCATGTGTGTGCTAGGGTCTATATTCTAAAGAAATTAATAATAGGTATGTCTTAGTGATTCGTAATAATTTGATTTGGAGAACTCTCTTGTGAATCCTGGTATGAGGGAAAGAAGAAATTAAAACCAAGTGATTGGGCTCTGTTATTTGATTCTGGATTTAAAAACTTCAAAGGGAAGCTCAGTACTATCTCATTAGGGCCATATGAGATAGAGACATTTTTTTTTATAATGGATCGGTTAAAATAAAAACTATTCATGAGGGAATTTACTTTCTAGTGAATGGGAATAGACTAAGTCTATATCATAAACCTTCAAATAGAGAATAATTTGTCCATAATTTGCTTCAACATCCATAAATGGATATATTGAGTAAGGGAAATCATTCCCCTACTCTTATCTCATAATGATCTTTATTTTTTTTGCTCTCTCTCTCTCTCTCTCTCTCTCTCTCTCTCTCTCTCTCTCTATATATATATATATATATATATATATATAT
>SNQJ01S0013340.1:137722-167041 GCA_010110895.2 Picea sitchensis | reverse complement strand
CCCCCCCCTCAGTAATCCAACAATTCTTTCTAACTCTCCAAGTTTGAGGTATGGGACTTGTGGTAAGACATGAATCAATATAGATTGAAATCCTTGAAGATTATCCAAAATGCATGAGGTGATTTCAGAGAGTCAAGTGGCTTCCTTTCTTACATAACTTTTTGGGGCATGACAACCAAGTAACTACATATTTTGAATAATCGTTTGATGGCAGGAAGGCTTAAATTTGCAACTTCTAGCTACAATTATCAGAAGCATTTATTTCTTAAGCTATAGGAATACCTCGGGGTTGCAAAAAATGGTTCCACAATTATAATATTAACAGAGAAATATGTAAATAATTCCTCAAAGATGCAGTGTAGGAAGCTAATTGGAACAAGGTATTCCCACTTATGTTAGCAATTTAGAGAAAATAGGGGATGAAAATCAATGTTAGCAATTTAGAGAAAATAGGGGATGAAAATTCAAAATCTTGAGAACTAGGAGGAAGAGCAGAGGACGTGTAGAATAAAAAGAGAAAAATTGAGGCCATTGTACTCAAACGAATAGAAGCATGGAAAAGGGCTTGTTTGAAGAACAACATGATAGAATCCAAGTTCAAGACAAAGAATTCATTGAGATTGAAGAATCAGATAAGGAGTAGCAAAATAGTTTAAAGATAATAAATTCAAGTACCAAATGTAATGTACCATATGTAATATAATATGCAAAAATATGAATATTCAACATATATCAATGGAACATCAAAATATTGACAACATAAATACTAGAAATAATAACTTTATTCAAATAAATAAATGTTCACTTGCCTCTTCAAGGGGGAAACCTCTAACAAAGAAAATATCTACTACAATAATTCTGAAGAAAAATATTTCTCATGCCTCCTACTCTTATTTATATTAATTCTATCTTATAAAGAACATTCTAGAGGAATATATTTCTATAAGCGTAAGATTCTATTAGGTCTTATTACATTGACTTTTTCATATTTATTAAATAAGACTTATTGACTAATTTCGACCTTTATTACATGGAAAATATATTATTTTATCTATGTGAGGGGTTGGAGAGGTTAGGTCCCTACAAACCATCTCCCTTTAAAATGATCCTTGTCCTAAAGGCTTAAGATGAAGAAATTGTTGCATAATGGAAGCCGACTCCTAGGTGGAATATTCTGGTGGAGTATACTTCCATTGAACTAAAAATTCCTTGATGGTGCGTTGACGGAGATGATGATCGCACTGGTCCATTACGACTTGTGGATGAAACCAATTGGAACCTTCTTCATCCAACTCTTGTAGAGTGGTTTGGGTGTGGCACTTGGTGACAATCACTTTCTTCAGGCACAAGACATGAAAAACAAGATGTAGCTTGGAGTGACTAGGAAAGGCTAATTGATGTGCCACTAGTCCCATGTGTTTGAGAATAGTATAAGGACCATCAAATTTGGGTGATGTTTATGAAACTATTGGTATTTTAGCGAATTATTCATGTATGGTTGTAGACAGAGAAACACTTGGTCCCCTTCAGTAAATTGGTGTTTAGAATTACCTTGATCTGATTGTTTCTTCATGCATATTTGGGCCATGAACAAATTTTCTTTGGGAGTATGGAGAATGGTCATGCATACTGTAATATTGTGGTCAACCTCCTAAACCTTTGAGACGCCCAACATTATGGAAGAATTGATGTTGGATTATGTATGTACACTTATTCAAAGTGATTCAACTAGTGGTAACCAATGAACCCACTGATGTTGTCTGTCAGACTCAAAACACATCAAATATGTTTCCAAACATTTGTTGACCACTTATGTTTTTCCATAAATCTAGGGATGATAGGCTATGCTGAGATGTAATTAGGTGCCCTGGAGCCTGAATAATTCTTGTCAGAAATTGTTGGTAAAAGTTGGATCTCGGTCAGAAACAATAGAATGAGGCATTCCATAGAGTTTTAAGATATCATCCATAAATATTTGAGCCACTGTGGATTCTATGAATGGTTGTTTAAGAGAAAAAAATGATGATATTTGGAAATATTATTGTCTACCACCGTGATGAATGACTTATTTCCTTATTTGGGTTAGCCAACAATGAAATCCATAAAAATATGCATCCAAATAGTAGGTGGAAGTGGAAGTGGTTGGAATGTGTCTAGAGGTTTGAAAGTCTTGGCATTATTGCGTTGATAGGTATCACATTCAAACATAAAGGTGTGGATGTTTGTTTCATATTGTCCCAGAAGAATTTTTTTTTGACCTGTTCATAAGTTTTGGTAAAATCTGAATGACTCATAGTAGTAGGTGAAGCATGAAACTCAGAGAGCACCATGCATTTAAGGGTCGACTATTTGCTTAAATATAGGATATCTTTATAGTGAAACTAGTTATTATTCCAAGAGTACCCTATAGTAGCTTGGGGATCTTGTTTCAGTTGTTGGATTAGGTTGGAAATTTTGGGGTCTTGCAACCATTCCCGACGAAACACTTGAAGCCATTCAACGACAAGGAATGAGAGGGAAAAAAAGGGACCCTTATTCTTCATATCTCCTCAAAAGAGAATCAACCACCACATTTCATTTTCCCTTCTTGTAAATTATCTCATAATCATATCCAAATATCTTGGTCACCCATTTTTGTTACTTTGGGGATGAAATTCGTTGTTCTAGGAGGAAATTGAGGATTTGATGATCCAGTTTAATTCGGAAATGTTGTACCAATAAATAAGGGAGACATAGATCTATTTCATGAAAAATATCCAAGATTTCCTTTTCATAGATTGATTCCCCCAGGTGTCTCTTTGACAACTATTTGTTGGTGAAATCCAAAGTTCATCCATTTTGCATAAGGACTTCCCCCAATTCCTCTTCCTAATGCATCAAATTCTAGAAAAAAATTCTTGGTGATTCGTGAAGCCAAGTAGGGCCAGTACAAGAGTAGTGCACATAGCTTCTTCCAATGCTTGGAAGGATTGGTCAGCATATGGAGTCTAGATGAAAGAATATGTTTTAAGAGGAGTTGTTATAGGAGCCAAGATTTTCAATAATTTTGAAAACAATTGAGATAATATCTTTTTAAATGCAAAAAACCATGGATAATTTTAAGAGTTTTAGGGTTATGACAATTCTACATAGCTTCAACTCTCTTAGGATCCACCCATACACGATCCTTGCCAACAATATGACATGGGTACTCAACTTCAAAGACACCAAAAGAACATTTAGACTGTTTGAGGAAAACATTGTTCTTGGAAAGAAGATGGATAAATTCATCCACATGGGTGAGATGGGCTTGCCAAGTTTTAGTATAGATTAGAATAGCATAAAAAAAGAATAAAACAAAGTGACATAGGAAAGGATGAAAGACATGACTCATGAGACTTTGAAAAGTGGAAGGGGAATTACAAAGAAATATATGATTCATGAGACATTGAAAAGTGGAGGGGGATTTACATAGACCAATGGGCATGACGAATAACTCATAGTGGCCCTAATGAGTAAAAAATGTAGTCTTGGGAATGTCTTCCTCTTTCATACCTATCTAGTGTTAGGAAGAATGAAGGTAAATTTTGGTAAAGTATTGAGCTCCATTGAGTTCATCCAGAAGGTCATTTATGACAAGAATGGGGAATTTTTCCTTGATGGCAAGTTGTTGAGGGCGTGAAAAAATAGGAAACATGCACCATGGACCTTCCTTCTTAAGGACCATAATAATAGGGAATACTATTTTTTGGTACTCGGATGGATAACAACCACTTCTAGCAATTCTTGGAAAATTTTCTCAATCACATTTTTTTTAGCAAAGGGATGGAGATAAGGGTGCATATTGGGAGGAAGACTTCCCAAAATTAAAGGAATTTAATGGAGTTGGGAAATGATGCCAAAATGAACTTTTTTGAGTAAATTTTACATGCAGTGAGAGTTAATGATATCTTGAAAGCATGTTATAATGCCTTGGATTTCATACTGTTGGCCTTTCTATTGGAATTGCGCATTCAAATCCTTAAAATACATGGTTATGGGGCCTAGAATGAGTAGCCATTCACCACCAAGAACAATGTCACAACCACCCATGTCAATAGAAAACATGTGAGATTTCAAGTTATACGAACCAATTTGTAGGTTCACATTTTCACAACAACCCCTACATTTCATAGAACCACCATTCATAATCATGATTTGAAAATTGTTGACAACATGAATATAAAAATTGATTACTTGGGAAAGGTGGCAATGAATGAAATTTTGAGTGTTGTCAATGTCAACTAAGATGATGATTTTCTTTTGCTTAGTGTAACCAATAAATTTGAGGGTTTGGGGAGCAGAAAATCCAATGAGAACATTTAACAAAATCAATGGTTCAACTTTAGGAGGATCAAAGAGTGGCATAAATTCGTCTTCTTGTGGTAGTGTTGCCTCAGGTGGAACCTCAACATATTCCTCAGAAATATTATCCGAAATGTCCATAAAAAGTTTTTTTTATTTAGACTTGTGCCGAGGAAAGTATTTCTTGTCACAATTATAATAAATACCCTTGATTTGGTGTTCATCCATTTCTTCCTATGTTGATTTTTGGACCTTGAGAGGAGTGGTTAGAGGGGTGGGATTGGGCATTGAGGGAGGGGAATAAAAGAGGGTTTTTTTGTTCTGGGAAAATATGAGTTGTTGTGCCTCCTTGGCACATTTAGTTTCTTCCAACCAAGTCTAGGGGAGATCCATGAGGACCTAGGATCTAATTTCATCCTTGAGGCCACTGATTCATTCCAAAAAGAAGGCATTGGTCATACCCTTCATTTGGAAAGCCAAGTGCTTGAAGGAAGTGATAAAATATTCCATTGTTCTAGACTATTTCAACGTAGTCAAAAGACCTAGATGGTGGATGTCTATGTCAAAGCATTCATACAAGTCAACAAAAAACTGTGTCCAAGAAACATACCCTTGGCATGCATTTCTATTCCATTTCCACCATTTCCATCATTTCGGGTCCAAATAGAGAAATTTTTAATGAATCTTAGTCAAGTGATAGGTAATTCCATGCACATAAAAATAGTGTTCCATTTGAGTGACCTAGGCTATTAGATCTAAGACATAAAACATTTCCACCTCAACCTTTTGAAGACATGGGTCATGATTGGACTGAAAGTTAACAAGATTGGAAGAGTGGTTACCATCGACTTGGGGGTTTGGGACAGAGGAAGAAGGACCCTTGGAAATGAATTACTGGAGAATAGAGTGGACTTCTTCTATTTGGATAGAGAGTTGTTCTTAGATGTGGTCGATTTTGGCATGAATGAAGTAATGTCATTATTCAGTTTCTTATTGGTTTTGTCTTGGAAAGTGGGGGCCATTAGGAGATGAGGGGTGGTTCCATGGAAAAAATGACAGATAATTTATATATACCACTACGATCATGGAAACAAGAGGAAAACAATGGGATAAATTCCAAATAAGAGTGTTGGTAAGGGGATAGGTCTCAAATAATGGTGTAGGTAGGACACAAACTTTTCTTTTCTTTACTCTTACAGAGTTATACTCTATTTTGAATAATACTATAGTGTCGAAATGCCCAAATTCTTAATAGGAAAAAATGTGTTGTAAATTTAAAACCAAAATGCAGGAGGTAAGGTTGTGCGGCCACAATTTCCTTTATATTCCTTGTCTAGCGTGCTCCTCTTGGTTAGGGTTTATAGGGTTCTTATGGACAAGGGTTTTCCATGTGCTATAGATTTATGATATATGTGCGAGGTCAAAAAATAATACTCGACCCAATATCTCAGGGAACCAACTAAGGAGGCTCGACCGTACCCTCATTCGTACTACCCGACTACCTATAAATTTTTTGAACCTTCACAAAATATATCTAGCTAGAAAATACCACACACATTTGCATAGAAAAATTGACAAAGAATAAGAAAGAGAGACATAATGGAATAATTCTCATTAACCATAATGAATAATGAATAATTTACACATGATAAACTCTGTATAACTAAACAATGCACACTAGAGGTTAAGCCAATGCACCATATTGGTGGTATAGAGTGATCTGGACACACACCAATAGTTACGGGAGTGAACTACCACCTAGTCTAGTCCCTCAGAAAATTATAGGAGTGAGTTTCCACCTAACTGAGTTAACTATTCTACCAGTCTTCAGTTAACTGACTGAAACAAAGTGAAGTGAGGAGGATATCAGGGAATCATGGGTGATCCGCTAGTCTGGTGATGATACCAAGGCTAATGTGTATTAGCTAGTGATGTTCCCAATGTTGCATGGTGACAAAACCAATGCAACATCTACACTCCACTCAACTAGTCAAACTGAAGTGAAAACTGAAAAGAATATTCTCCATAAAATTTAGAATACTGGATAAATACTAATAAACATAGGAAAAAACTTAGGAAAAATAAATCCTAGGTGTGCATGAAGTAACTCCAACACCCCCCTTGAACATCACTATGGTGAAAATAAAGAATGGGTCCCAACAACAAGGCCATGTTAGGTACCCAAATACAAAAGATACACTGAAATAAAGTGAGGAAGGAGGGAAAACCTCATTGGAAAACCGCCCCCCTCAAGGTACAACATATGTAAAAAGGAATAACTATAGTTGCTAGGAAATTGTCCTTCACTCCAAGACAATTTCGCAGAGAATGGAACTTTTGCTCAGTGAAGGTCTTGGTGAAGATGTTTTTCGTCTATTCTGTTGAAGGAAAAAACTATAGGTCAATGATCCTCTCATGTAATAATTCCCAGATGTAGTGCATGTGGTTATCGATGTGCTTCATCCACTTCCTTTGAACTAGATATCTGCAGAAATTTAGAGTGCTTTGGTTGTCACACCAGATGACGATCGGTCGATGAAAATGAATTCCCAACTCAGTGAGAAAATGTTGTAGCCACATAGCCTGAGTGGTTATGTTACCTACCCCTCTACACTTTTCCTCATATGAATAAAGAGAAATAGAAATCTACTTCTTACTCAACCAACAGATAGACCCAGAACCAAGACTGAGTGAGTAACTAGATGTGTACTTGCGATCAATGCTATTTCCAACCCATTCAGAATCAGTGGACTTGATGAGATCTATTATATATTATGTTGCATAATGAATCCCAAATATTATGTTTCCCTATACATATTGAAGGATACACTTTGAAACCTTCCAATGTATCTCATGCGGTTCATGCATGAACCTGGAAACTTCACCAACTGCATAGGAGAGGTCTAGTCTGGAGTGTGTGAGATACAAAAATATCCCCAATAGGTATCTCTACAGTGTGTTTTCAACCAGTGGAGTGTCCCCGCCATCCTCAATTTTGACTCCTGATAGGAAAGGAGTTGGAGCAGACTTGTAGTCTGTCATGTGAAATCTCTCAAGGAGATCTCGAGCATACTTGACCTAAGATAGTTTGATGCGTGATGCATCCCGAATAATCCTGAGTCCAAGGAAGAAGTGTATCAGAACCATGTCCATCATCAAAAACCTGTCATGTAAAATCCTCTTGACTGCAACAATCGATGAAGTCGAGAAACCAGTGATCAACAAATCATCAACATACATAAATAGGAGTAGAAGTGAATTAGTCGTCTTGAGCATGTAGACCTTTGGGTCTGATTTAAAATGTACAAATTTATCTAACAACATGTAGGAGTCCATATTGGCATACCATGCCCTCAGAACCCTCTTGAGGCCATAAAGAGACTTATTCAATCAATAGACCAAATATGAATCCTGCATAAATCCCTGGGGCTACTCCATATAGATCTCCTCAGAGAGATCACCATGAAGAAATTCATTCTTCATGTCCATCTGATGGAATTCCCATCCCTTGGTTGTCGTAATGGCAAGTTCCAATCGTATGGAATCCATATTCACTACTAGAGTGAAGGTCTCATCATAGTCAATTCCATGTACCTTTTGAAATCCTTTGGAAACAAGCCTGGCTTTATATCTGCTAGTCTGTCCATCTGTTGTGCTCTTGTTCCTATAGACCCATCTACACCTGAAAAGTTTCCTTATAGAAGTAAGGGGAACCAGATCCCAAGTTTGGTTATCGAGGAGGGAGTTGTACTCCTCCTACATGGAAGATTCCAAAAACGGATTTCCAACAACCTCTCCATAAGACTGTGGATCTGAAGACTGAACCAAGAAAATATTCCTAGATGAAAATGGTTCAATGTCAATGAGTGAAATAGGAGGCTCCTTGAAATAATATCGAGTCCTCCTAGTATCAGTTGGATCACCAACAATATCCCATGCAACCTGAAGAGTAGTTTGGGCCCACTTGGGCCTTTACTGTGGATTTGCATTTGCATCTAGATGAAATGACTCTGTATATGACTATACTGACTCTGTATATAGATTATATGAATCCTATGAATAAGAACTCTCATCTGAAGAAGAGTCAACATGTGCATGCTCATCATCTCAGAGAGGTGGAAGAGTGAAGGTTTCTGCATGTGGTTGTTGAGGTACATGCGAGACATGGTCCTCGAATTGGAAACTTTTCTCAATGATGATCCAGTTCAAGGAAAGATCAATAAGTCTGTATCCCTTCACACTGTTGGGTATCCAAAAAATATACACTCTGTTCTCTATGGATCAATTGCCTTCCTCTTTTAAGAGGGAATCTAGGCCCATGCACGTGAACCAAAAATATGAAAGTGGGTCACTTCTGGTTTGAGGTTTCTCCAAGTCTCATAGGTGGTCTTATCCTTGACAGATCTATGGGGAGATCTATTTTGGATGTAGGTTGAACAATTAAGTGCTTCGTCCCAGAGTCTCTGTGGTAGTGACTTTGCATGTAACATGCAAGATACCATCTCTTTTAGATATCTATTTTTCTTCTTAGCAAATCCGTTTTGTTGCGGAGTATAGGTAATTGTGTACTGCAACTGAATCCATGCCTCATGACAAATATTTTGAATATCATGATTGACATACTCTCCCCCGTTATCAGTTTGGAGGATTTTGATTTTCTTTCTGGATTGTGTCTCAACAAGGGCCTTGAAATATTTGAGGTGTTGAAATACCTTGGATTTTTTCTTGAGAAAGTAAATCCAAGTGAAACGTGAGAAATCATCAACAAAAATTAGAAAAAAAATCGCTTTTCTGATTTATGGTTGTGGAAAAGGACCCATGAGGTCACTATGGATCAGATCTAAAGGAGAGGAAGCTCTCTGAGTCTTTCTTTTCTTGAAATTCTCTTGAGGGTGTTTTCCAAGAACATATCCCTCATAGATTCCTTTGGAGAAATGGATGTTTGGTAGACTATCAACCAATATTTTCTTGCTAAGCTATTGCATATATCTAAAATTCAAATTCCTTAACCTTTCGTGCCATATCCTACTACTTTCATTAGCATGGGTAAGTAGTAAAGAAAAATATGGTTCAATAAATTCAGAAAATGTATACCATCTAAATTTTTGATTTACCTCACCGATAGAAAATATGGAATTGGTTTGCATGTCATATATTTCCACTACATTAGGTTGAATATGAATTTATTTAAGGTGTCAGAATTCATCATCTTATACACAGAGAGAAGATTGATGAAATTTTTGGGAACAATTAGCACATTCTCGAAAATTTTGTTGGTGAGTTTAAGCCTTCCTTTCCCAGTGACCTCAACTGGAGAGTTGTCCCCCATCAGAATAGGATGACCTTTGCATGCATCCAATGAAGAATATGATGTTTTTTTTCCAACCATGTGATGTGATTCTCCTGAATCTACGATCCAAGCATCGAGAAAGGATTTGATGGTAATCAAAGCATGGCTAGAATTTCCTTTCTTAGGATTCTAATATTTTGGCTTCTTCTTCATGGCACCCTTGGGGATGTGATCTCCAAGGTTATTTTGCTGAAGTATTTGAGTCATTAGATCTATTTTTTTCTGCATGCATGCGGATTTTGGATGGAATTATTTATGGAAATATGTGCATTTCTCCCTTTTTCTTCCCTTTCCACCTTTGGATCCGGAGGCATTGGTGAAGGGTTTTGAGTACCCTTATGTTAGCACTAATAATAACCCTTAGATTGAAAATAGGATAATCTCAATACCCATCAAAGTATGTGTGAATGTGAATGAGTGTTTAAAGGTCAAATGGACAAGACTCAAAATATTAATGTTTTAAGTCAAAAATATGGGCTAGCATGCACAAGCAATTGAGGTCTTGATCAACTTCAGTCAGTGAATGAGAGTAAAAATGAATAGGAGGAATACTTAGAGAGGGAGATGTAAAGGTTTGCAATGGACATTAGGTCTTCAAGCAGCCTAAGGAGAAAAAACTCAAAACACAAGATCTTCTTGAATTCAAAGTTTAAAGGATATTGAAGAACATCATAGCAATACTATAATCTAACATTCATCATAACAAAACTATAACAATCTCATGTGGATCTTCCAATCGTGAAAACTTCAACATAAGAGGAAGCAAGATGATATAAGAGAAACTAACTTCTATTACTCAAAAATTCTCAAATCCAATACATAACCAGAGAACCAGTCATTCAAGTCAAAAATATTACAATAATAGGAGCCTCATCTCAACCATCTGAACCTTCTTAATCATTTTGAAAATGTATTTATAACGAACAGGAAATGCAACAACTAAAGGTGTGAGCTGGCCTTCCTCCCATAGGAGTCTCCAAAAGCAGTTAACAATCTACCACTTGTGCTAACAACTATTTAACAAACTATTATAAAAAAGGAAACATGTTGGCAACCAATCCAACAAGATTTAAATGACATTGTCTCCCTTGATGTAGATTCCTTTCCATGCCAAGTGTCCTCCAGAGGTTTTATGTTGTCACCATCCTACCACCTATGATCCTCTCTCTTCTCCACATCACCAGCCACCCAAAAGAGTGATGAATTCAAACTCCTTGATTCCAGGTGTTAGTTCGTAGCGCCATTTAGTAGTGTATTGGGTAGCGAGTTATGTAGCGTCCTTGCAAAATAAATCTGCATATTTCATAGTGCCTTCTCCAAAACAGGCTTGTAGTTTCTGTAGCGTCAATATCATATAATTAATGTGTGCAATTATGTAGCGTCCCTCCTGAATTAGCCTCTGTGAATTCGGTAGCGCCACATGTTATAGCAAGATTTGCCTCACCGTATGCAATATTTCATGGAGGGCCTTATTCCATTTCCCTATGCAGACTTATCTTCCTTGTTGATAAAATCTGGAGACCAAACAAATATTTTTCCACATATACACATATTGCACACTATACAACATGTGTATATGCAGGTTGATCCACTACAACACACGTACATCGGGATTTGTGCCAAAAAATAAAATTTAAATGTCGGGTTTCCATGTCATGATAGGAGATCTTTGATCCTTGGCCTTCCATATACTGGAAATGTTCTGACTCGGCCCTTTAGTTCCATTTTGAAGGCTATAAATGGGTCAATTTCGAGATATGGAAAAGGAGAAAGAATTCAACTTTCAGATAAAAGTTACTCTGGAGAAATTATTACTTCATATTGAGTCTGAATCCCTTTGTCCTTTAAGTCTGAACATAATGTTCAGCCCCCAATATCTTCCCTTATTGACGGAGAACCCCATTGTATCCCTTGTATGAGATTCATTTTGCTGGAGGATTGAAGTGGTGGAGGCCCAGTTGGAAGGAACTTGGTTTTTCAGTTTCAAACCATGCCGACACGGAAGTCTGTAATATTTTCGCTTATGCTGATCATTTATTAATAGAAATACTCATTTCCTGTCCAATTGATATCATGAAAATATATGATTTATTATCGATGGGAGTATTTGTTATGTTTATTAATGGATTATGCTATCTAATGTGCTAACCATTTGTATTATCACCATATTCTTGCTTTGCTTGTTTGTTGAGAACTAGTTGCAAGTATATGGCTTTGGGTTCAAGTTCTCAACAGTGGACTTCATCAAACATGTGGACAAGGTAGGCCTCTTTCTTATCTCACTTGCATATTGGTTTATATAACATGTTTTTTGGATAGAGTTGTTTTATGCAGTCATTTCCATCTGTTGTGGTTTAACCTAGCCATAGAGACATTTTCCTCATAACAGAATTGGTGACCATACTAGGGAAGAATCTTATTTCTTAGGTTTTGGAGTACTTTTCTCCTTAGATTGCTCTTGTTTCTATTTTGGTTCTTGTCGTATCATTTCTTGACATTTCCTGTTCAATCTGGGTCTGCGTTTTTAGCCTTTCTCCCTTGCCTAGCCTTGTTTTGAAACATATATGCACCTCTTTCCCTGACAATCGCGTACATACATTGGTTGTATCACTGCAAGATGCATATATACGCTATGTTTTCCTGAACGGTCATGTACATCATCTTGCCTTACTTGTTTATTGGGTCTGGTGGTTTCTAGGTGGGATTTCATGTTTGATAAGTATTCTTAGGTCTCTATAGTGCCTGTTGAGTACTTGTGGGATGATAGGAAACCCTCTTTTAGTTGAATTTTTAGGCGGAGTCTTTCTCACCATATTTTCATTTTTTATTGTCCTTGTACACTGGGCTGGGTGTTTTGTTGCTTGGTATCCTTCTTGAGTTATCTCGTTTTATACACAGTAGGGTTATATATCTAGTTTCTTTTCAGTCCATGCATTTTCAGTTTTGTTATATTGAAAATACAAAAAACAAATAGACATTTTGTATTTCTTGGCATTTTTGTCTTTCAGAGTCTTTTTCATTAGCTTAGTGCATATAGTGAAAGATTTCATTTTACTTCAAAATTGTAGAGTTGAACTTGAAAATTGCATTGGTTTTTAGAAGCATATCATTAATTGAAAGTTAAAGTTAGGACTTTGCATTATTTTCATATTTACTTTTCTTGCAGATTCATAACACCATGAGTTTCACTACCATACCTTTTTGAGTAATCATGACCATTAAAATTAACGCTATAATTTAAAATTTATTAGTCCCGATTTTATTTTCTAGGGTGCACAAACTAACCTAGGATTTAGTGCCTTGGAATAGGATTTTGTGAGTAAACTTCTCCAAGGAAATTAAATCAACATATGTGTCTGAGTCAGGGAGTGGATAAATCCATTGTATAATTGGTAAGATCATGAGGCTCTGCTCACACCGGATTTAATCATGAGTTCACGCAAATTTGGCTGAAGGGATATCCCCCCGATACCTTCCTAGCATCAAAGATATTTCTGGGGATCTATTCGTATCTGGGGTTCTTGTTAGTTCCTTTACCTCTGTGAGAGGTGATACTTTCAAGGTTTCGGGCTTTGCTACCCTGCCCATATGGTGGACCTGACTTATGACTGCTCTCCTGTGCATCGGTTATACAATGGTTTATTAGTTGTGTGACTTAGGTGTCTCATAGGTTACTTGTAGGAGTTATTCTACAAGTACCCTGGGTCAGATAAGGGTCAGACAACACAAAACCTTTATGGAGGATTACCTCTCTAGGGGGATCTGACTTATTAGTTGTTAAGCCCACGAGGGCCCTTATAACTGATTATATTACCTATGATCTTTAGCAGGGAGTCTCAGGCCCCTCTTGGGAAAGACATACCTTTTTTAGGGAGGGAGGCCACTCAACCACTTTACCCTGTTTGTATGCATATTGGCCGTTTGACTTTTTGTGTGCTGTTTTATTACTAGTTGGCCTTAGGATATATTTTTTATCTTTAGAGTCTTAAGTCATCATGGAGTCGGACCAGCCTCCCCATCGGTCCCGTCGCTTGTTACAGTTACCACTGGATTTCGAGGCTTTGCCTTCTAAAAGGCATAGAGTTATTAGGTGTGGTACACACACATCCACTATTCAGGCTTGTGATTCTACAAGGATGAGTACTGAACCTAGTCTTCAGAATAATGGGATCCCTTCGACTACCATACCTACTATATTTAATGGCACCCCTTCAACTCCTACAACCTCCATGGTTATAGTGCCAGAGGAATCTATTAATACTATGGCCCGACCTATAGTGAATTCTCAAACTACTACCTCAAACCATTTTGGGTCTCTTGGCCACTGTTGAGTCTCCATTTTGACACTTATAATGCCCTATATTACCCCCTATATGAGCCTATTTTACCTATTCCATGTGTATCTAATTGACTGTTTCCTCCATAAATACACCTGATGACCTTGTTCGCGTGCATAAGAAGTAACTTATGATTAAAGCATGATTTGTTTAGTTTTATTGAGTTAATTTGATTAAGTGCTTGATTATGTATGAGCCTAATCAATTTGACTCTTAAGCAGCATGATCCAGTATCCAGTCTATTTCGATACCAAGGCTCCACCTATTTTGGTACCAGCCTGTGCTAATCCGGTACTAGACATAATTCTATTTTTTTGAATGTTTCTATAAGAACATCGGGCTCATGGGTTTTGTCCAAAACAATGTTTTCATGAGGAAACGTGTGTCATAATTCACCCATATCACACATGTGGACCTCCAGCTCAGGGGGAATGATTCTGCCAAAATTAGCAAAAAAACTCGAACTGCCAACTTGCGCCTCGATTTCTGTGCATATGGTATCCGATATAGAAATTATAATACATGGGTTTTTTTCCAGAATATGGAAAAGTGAGTAAAACGTAGGTAGGTTTTCAAAATTAGAATTGATTTGGGAGATATGGGTGGGGGACTATCTCGGATCTGCACAAATTGTTAAAAAAACACATATTTTTGGGATTTATCCTAAAATTGTAAAAATTGTTTTCTTAGCTTGGGGATTTGGTTTCATCCATTCCTCCATGGATTTTATGTATAAATAAGACCTCATAGGTCTAAGTAGAGGAGGAATTATTATTATGATGTAAGATTGGTTCTTGAATAAAGATGAATTAGTATGCTGCAAATTGGATTTATGAACCAACTCTTTTTGTAAATTTATTTGTTGAAGATCAATGGAAGTTTGAATTCAAGGATCTTGTGTGTCTCTTAGAATTTATCATATTATGATCTAAAATCTTCCATGTTGGCATCGGCAAGGGCCCACCGATCCAACCTGGTAAGCTCATTGTAAATTATTAGCATAGATTTCTATTTCATGTACTTGTTGTTTTGATTTCATTTTTTATTTCACTGTTAGAATTGATTGAAAAGTGTGGTAGTACATGAATAGTTGGGATTCCATCATTCACATTACATAAGACATTAAATGTAACATCTCATTAAAAATTATGTTTCCTGTGTAGAAATGAAGTAATTTCTAGAATTACAAGATTGTAAGATTGTATTAAATTTCTGTTTGGGATGCATCAATTGATTTTGAAATGTGTGCAGAATTAGATAAGAATTTCTTGCAAGTTTGAAGTGAGTTGTTATAGGAAATGAGATCAGACTTCATCTCTCACCTTCATGCACCATTTAATGAAGCCTCTCAATTATATTGACTATTTTTTGTACTACACTGATTTGATTGGCATTGATAGGGTTATGATTGATTTCTTTCTAAGAGTGGATAAAGTGGATTGTTGATTGTTGATTCAAATGCTACAGGGAACAAGATCTTAAGTTCATCTCTTCATTTCATGAGCCTCTAATGAATACATCTTTCACCTAAGAAAGAAACTTTTCGATTCATTGTTTGCTTGAGAAGTTTTGTTATCAGTTTTCTCTTCTAAGTTTGGAGTGGTATTGTTGAAGTGTGCCCAGATTTGCTTGTTAGTTGTTATTAAGGATATTAACTACAGATAATAGATTCAAAGTCCATATTTCCACTTCATGAGCTTGTAAATGGACAAGGAATTATCTGAGCAAAATCTTTTGAGTGCATGATTGCAAGTTTTGCTTTCTAATTTATGAATTATGTGAAGAGTGTTATCTTTGAAAACATGGTATTTTGTTATTGAATGTTTCTTCTTTAAGCTATACTCATCAGACATAGGAACCTATCTATTATCGGCCCATATAGTGCATCAAATCTATTGATTACAAATCCCGGTTGATAATTTATGTTTGGTAATATATTATGCAAATAATTGCACCAACATTTTGGCATCGTTGCTGGGGAGTTGTTAACGGTAATAGGTAGTATTTGAATCAGATTTCTTTAATGGTTTTGGATTGGTTTTATGGATGATCTAACTTGTGTGAAAAGATAACCTGGTGACAACAGGTTCCCAGTAACACAAGGAGTTCAATCTTGGTGTGTTTTTTTTTGCAAATAGTTTTAAAATTCAGATCTTTGATGACAAATCATGTTTGGGGTGCTGTAAGAACCCCCCAAGTACTAATTTGTGTTGTGAGATGGGGATCATCAACCATCTAGAGTAATTCAAGGATGATCAAGATCTTGAAGAATGTTCCTCCAAGAAATTTTCCGCATTCTGGTAGGAGCTGGGATATCCACCTCTCAGGAAGAGCGTATCTTCACAGTAGTCAAGAATCTAGTTGTCTCTCCACATGAAGATTTAGAAGTCTCATCGGATTCCTCTTGTCAATTTGTTGAAGGGAATAAATAATCATGGATAGAATTCAATGGAGAGCAATCAATGGAACCTAATATTGAGGAGTCCTTAGCATGCCTCTCAACAGATCATGTATGTACTCCAAAGAACAATCATCTTGAAGAGGATAATCTGCATAGCATGGTAGAGGAAGACATTCAGTGTGACCTAAACCAAGAAGAGAAACAAGAATATAGTGATCCTATTGAGATATGGTTTCAATTAGTTATTAGGTCACACCACTCTCTTATTATTCATTATTGTTTGATCTCATCATCAAAGCAACTGGTCCTTCATACTCTGGTATGCATTAAGATTTATCTTTTAAATCTGAGTATGGATATATTTCTAACCCTGTTACGCACATGGCTTCACTAGAAGTATTCGTATACTTGAAGGGAATTTTATTTTGTTCAATTAGAGTAGGATAGGTAAATAAATAAATAAATGTTGCATTGCAACATATCTTTCATATTTTTCATAGATGGGAATGTCAAAAGCTAATAAAGAAATCGATTTAAGATTTTTTGTACCTATAGTAGGTTTATTTCTAAAAGTTATGATAATTTTGTTTGGAATCTTATGAGAAGGGAATCTCTTCATCCTTTGAATGCACACATGATAATGGAAGGCTTTCAAAAGCAGAGAAGGCATCCTTGTCAATGGAAGATAACACTTAAGGGAGTGCTTGATGACCTATTTTTTCAAAATTCTTTTTTTCCCTTAAGTTGTTAAAAATGATGCATTCGTGCTTTATCATTACCTATCTATTTTAAGACCACTATTTCACAAGGATGATCAATTCAGTGATATTTTTAATAGAAGTTGAAACTAAATGCTAATTCCAAACCATTTTATTCATAGCTAATAATTCAACTTTTGACATTTTCTCTAAATTTTCTATTTGTAAGCATGAATAAAAATCCAGTTTTAATTAGTTTTATTGGTTTGTTTTTAACAGGTGTTCACAAATCTTTGAGAAACCCTTTTTATCATCTCACATTGTTTTCATGAGGCCATGCAAAACCTTAGGCATGGGGGAGTGGTTGTTGAAACCTTCATATTCTTTTGCAACTTCCGTTGGCGAGGCCAAATCAACATGTTTTGTGTTGGGATTTGATAGTCATTTCCAAAATTTCGGTACCATTCTATTCTGGTACTACAGAATTGTGTTCATTCGGTATTGCAAACAATGTTTTCCTCTGTGTTCATCCGGTACCAAAGGAGAAAGTCTGCATTCATCCGGTACTGAACAACATCCATGTGCGTATTGTTCTCATCTGGTACTAATGGTCACCTGTGTGCTCATCTGGTACCAAAGGAGGAGGTCAGTGTTATTCCGGTACTAAACCACCACTCTACATTATTCCATTACTGAAGCACAAACCTATGTCCATCTGGTACTTAGGTGATCCAGTACTGGTAATAAGGTGCTAGTAGCTCTAATCATATATTCAATTTTTGTTGCTTGATTTAAGTACTAGGACATATAAATTCGACATTTTTCGTTTTACTAAAGGAATTAGACTAATTATGCAGTAAACATATGGTTACTCTCAATTATTCCATGCTCCCTACCATGAACTTTTGCAAGCCCTCGTATACATCTCCTCGTATATTATCACTGAATTCCTTTGTGAAGTGGTTGTCGCCATGAATGAGCAAAAATCATCCATCATGTCACTTTGTTCCAATACTATTTGTTCCAATACTGCAGAAACCTACTCCATTACTTATCTGGTACTGATGCCAAAGTGATATGATATTTGTCATGTGATTAACATTGTTTTCACTTTAGGTAATTGGAGGTATGGGATAATTTCTTCATGTTCTTTCTATCAAGGATGATTTAAGTCTTGTGTTGAATTATTTTTACTCTCATGTGCATCTTCCTCCTACATTTCTACACTCAACCCTAAATGAATCATCCTTTCTCTTCCTTTAGGAAGATATTTTTCACATTTAGCTCTATATGATAATGGGTGCACTTGTCTTATTACCTCATTATTTTGAAGAAGTGATTGCTAATTGAAATATCCATTGAAAAGTGGTGACACCATTATGTATAATACTAACCTAGTNAGTTGATTCAACAAGTTCTTATCCAAGTTTCTCTTGAGAGTTATTGATGAAAACCTCATGTGGTGGACCACCCTTGCAAAACCACAATGAACTTTCATGAGAACCCTAATAGGATTAACTAGAGGGACCTCTTAGTCATTATCTGAGATGTTCCATTATCCATTGAATAGATGAGATTTAAGTTGAATGTGGATGATGTCACCCTTGGGATAATTGCAAACAATTAATTATGTGCCTAATAAATCTAAAACACTCTTGTACCACCTGTCTTCCTTATACTCTAAAATTGTCAATGAACACTATACATTATTCTAAATCCTTTGAGTAATATAATAAAAATGAAGTATCATGAAGTACAATTAAACCTGTCGGGGTACTGAACATGCCTACTGGCAGTGGGGCCATTCTTGTATGGTACTAAGGTAAACCCGTCGGGGTACTGAACAGGCCTGCTGGCAGCGGGGCTATGCCGGGTAAAGGGAGTTGAAAAACATAAAGTGGCACACTTAAAACTGAACAAAAACCCTTGGGTCTCATTCTGAAGAAATCACTATCAAATCAAGGCTAGGAGATGACCTTTATATCTCTTGGATGATGTTCTTAAGAACCTTCAAGTATCCACTTTAGAGTTCTATCTTTAAAAAAATAGGTTTTCACGAGAAGTGGGACCCTTAGTATGTGTAATTCACCTTACCTAAACAAGAAGAACTTCATCTCTAAAAACTTGGATCTGAAACGAGTTGATCATCTTGGGATGTATTCCTTTATGTGTTCCTCTCTTCAAATGATATCTAAACTATGCTTATATCACTTTTGTTTGAAAGGTAATCTAGCCAGGGGGGGCTATTAGTCAAAGTCATTATGAAAAATCTTGGACACTATCCTATAATCGTATTAGATTCACATCCATCCCTTTCTCCTAAATTTGATTGAAAATATATTGGATAAGTCTTAACTTCATGGAATGCTTGATCGAGTGAGGAGTATCATCAATTGTGAAATTTTGAAGATCATTGTTGCATGAGGACATGAAATGACTTAAGCATGGGGGAAGGTTGAGTCTCCATTTTGACACTTCTAATTCCCTATATTACCCCCTATCTGAGCCTATTTTACCTATGCCATGTGTATCTAATTCACTGTTTCCTCCATAAATACACTCGATGACCTTCTTCAAGTGCATAAGAGGTAACTTATGATTAAAGCATGATTTGTTTAGTTTTATTGAGTTAATTTGATTAAATGATCGATTATGTATGATCCTAATCACTTTGAATCTTAAGAAGAATGATCCGATACCCAGTCTATTCTGGTACCAAGGCTCCACCTATTCCGGTACCAACTTGTGCTAATTCGGTACTAGACATAATTCAAAATTTTTGAATGTTTCTAGAAGAAAATTGGGCTCATGGGTTTTGTCCAGAACGATGTTTTCATGAGGACACATGAGTAATAATTCACCCATATCACACGTGTGGACCTCCATCTCAAGGGGAATGATTCTGCCAAAATTAGCAAAAAAATGCAAACCGCCAAATTACGCCTCGATTTTCGTGAATATGGTATCCGATCTAGAAATTATAATACATGGGTTTTGTCCAAAATATGGAAAATTGAGTAAGTCGCAGGAATATTTTCAAAATTATAATTGGTTTGGGAGATATGGGTGGGGGACTAACTCGAATCTACCCAAATTGTTAAAAAAACACATATTTTGGGGATTTATCCTAAAATTGTAAAAATTGTTTTCTTAGCTTGGGGATTCGGTTTCATCCATTCGTCCATGGATTTTATGTATAAATAAGACCTCATATGTATGAGTAAAGGAGGAATTATTATTATGATGTAAGATTGGTTCTTGAAGAAAGATGAATTAGTATGTTGCAAATTAGATTTCTGAACCAACTCTTTTTGTAAATTTATTTGTTGAAGATCAATGAAAGTTTGAATTCAAGGATCCTCTGTGTCTCTTATCATTTATCATATTCTGATATAAAATCTTCCATGTTGGCATCGGCAAGGGCCCACCGATCCAACTTGGTAAGCTCATTGTAAATTATTAGCATAGAATTCTATTTTATGTACTTCTTGTTTTGATTTCATTTTTTATTTCACTGTTAGAATTGATTGCAAAGTGAGGTAGTACAAGAACAGTTGGGATTCCATCATTCACATTACATAAGACATTAAATGGAGCATCTCATTAAAAATTATGTTTCCTGTGTAGAAATGAAGTAATTTCTAGAATTGCAAGATTGTATTAAATTTCTATTTGGCATGCATCAATTGATTTTGAAATGTGTGCAGAGTTAGATAAGAATTTCTTGCAATTTTGAAGTGAGTTGTTATAGGAAATGAGATCATACTTCATCTCTCACCTTCATGCACCATTTAATGAAGCCTCTCAATTATATTGACTATTTTTTGTACTACACTGATTTGATTGGCATTGATAGGGTTATGATTGATTTCTTTCTATAAGTGGATAAAGTGGATTGTTGATTGTTTTTTCAAATGATATAGGGAGCAAGATCTTAAGTTCATCTCTTCATTTCATGATCCTCTAATGAACAAATTTTTCACCTAAGAAAGAACCTTTCGATTCATTGTTTGTTTGAGAAGTTTTGTTATCAATTTTCTCTTCTATGTTTGGAGTGTTATTGTTGAAGTGTGCCCAGATTTGCTTGTTAATTGTTGTTAAGGATATTAGCTACAGATAACAGATTCAAAGTCCATATTTCCACTTCATTATCTTGTAAATGGACAAGGTATTATCTGACAAAAATATTTTGACTGCATGATTGCAAGTTTTGCTTTCTAATTTATGAATTGTGTGAAGAGTGTTATCTTTGAAAACATAGTATTTTGTTATTGAATGTTTCTTCTTTAAGTTATACTCATCAGACATAGGAACCTATCTGTTATCGCCACATATAGTGCATCAACTCTACTGATTACGCATCTCAGTTGATAATTTATGTTTGGTAATATATTATGCAAATAATTGCACCAACAACCACTCATCGGGATATAATGTTCAGTCCATCCTATGGATTTTAGTCCATTTTCTTATGGTATGCCCAACTTTACTTCGCAATTTTTGAACTACATCCCAGCTGCTAGAATTAATGCTAGCAGTGGGCTTGGCGGAACCCCACCTGATTACACTCCATTTTAGTTTGGTGGATCTCAAATCCCTCAAACGACTCCTAATATAGGAGGATTTCCTGCTTTTAACCATGGGTCCAATCCTCCTACTTCTGGGTGGAATAGTCAACCTAATGGAAAAGCTTCATCTCAAGTTTCGTCCTACAACCCCACCTCCTTGGTGAAGATTCTAACCAATACTTTTTTCATGACAAATCCACCTCTATCCTCCGGATTCCCACCCAGAGGAGGTTAGTTTCATGCTTAGTGAAACCCCCAACCCGGATCCAATCCGACTAGGGGAAATTTCTTTAACCCTCAACAAAACATTCCTACTATAATGATGCCCAACCAACCTTATATTTTTCATCCCAGAGAAGGGCCTTATAATCCTGGACAGGGCCATGGTGTTTACCAGAACACTGGATGGCCTGCAGTTCCTCATGCACAGTATTTCCCAGGAGCTTGGGGCCAGATGTCGCAACCCCGTCTCTCTTTTTTGGCCATGCTTAGTCTTCCAAACTTGTCTAAGTTAATGAACGACCTAGTTATTCAAGACCCTACATGGTCCCCCTTCCCCAACAAGCTTCCTTTGGACATCCCAAAGTTCAAGGGTAAGAATGGAGAGGATCCTGGTGATCACGTCACTACCTTTCACCTTTGGTTCTCATCAAATTCCCTTAACGATGAGTCTATTCGATTAAAATTATTTCAACACACCCTCATCGGAGTTGGTGCAAAATGGTATATTGAGCTACCTAGGGGGGCATATGGGAATTTTAGTCAGTTGGTGTTGGTTTTCCTCAACCACTTCTAGTTTCCCATTCGTTACAATGTTGGCCTAGAACTGTTTTATACTTTACAACAGGATACCGCCACTCATATCTTGAACCATATCTAGGAGTGGCATAGATAGAAGAGGTTTATTAACACCCCTATACCCCTGGACTTTCTTTTAGAATGGTTCCTTAAATATTTTCATGCTCCTATCTCAAAGGACATTGCTACTTCTGGTGTTACCACTGAGGAAGAGCCGATCTTTAGAGCCTAACAGTTAGACTTGATATATGCTCAGTCTGGGATGTTATATGACCTTCTTCTGGATGCACCACAGCCGAATTACGACCCTATACAAAAGCCCGACCTTCATGCCGATGGAATTTTAGGTGCCCCCAATGTAAATTCTGTAGACTCAGTGACAAGCCATATGAAAGATTTGTCTATTAACCCATCTACATGAGGGCCAATTTTGTCTGTGTCTTCTAACCCCACTCAGTCAACAGATGTACATTTGGTGCAATCATTGGCCAACCCAAATGGTAACCAGAAACCAAGAGGGAATAAGAAGAAAGGACATAATAGTCATAAGGGTGGGAAAAATGGTAATAAAACCAAGGACAATGGTAATAATGAAAAGATGAACGATAATGCTGGAGAGGGAAAATGAGCAAGATGTAAGGTGAATTTTTCCTGTAAGATTTGCACACATGATCAACTTGCCCATTTATGCCCCAAACTTGCAAAAGTTGCGAGGCTATTATCTCTACTACCCATTGTGCCAATGAAGCCATTCCCACATAATTAGCACCTAGCCTCAAGCTCGTCAAACACCGAAAATGCGGCTGGTGAGAGTCAAAACCCATCATTGCAAGATGGCGACTGTTTATGTATTAATATGGTCGATGAAAAAGTTCATGTAGCCACTTGATCTCGAGATTATATATCTTCACAAGCTATTGCTAGTCTAGAATATCCTCCTCCTCCTCTGGATACGAATTTACATATTGAGAAACCAAATCCACCACCTCATATTCTGAAAGGAGTAATTAAGCACTCTACTCACAATACAAATTCTAGAGCCACCCAAAATTACTCTATTGTTTAGGATCTGGGTCAAACCCCTTGTGCGATGTCGGCTTTAGAGGTACTCCATATGTGTCCCTCATAGAGGAATACCTTACTCTCTGCTTTAGGATCTCTAGAATTCAGTGTCTCAAAAGTTATCAATTTTGACGTCATGGATGTAAAGCCTCGCTTGCCTTACCATGTGGCTTTACAAATCCACGTGGAGTACTCAAAGTATACCATCAAACGTTTGATTGTTGATGAAGGCGCTGCTACATGTGTGATGTCCTTGATCTGTTGGCAAGCTCTCGGTTCTCTGAATCTTTCCAAGTCATTGAACATGTTGACTTCTTTTGACGGTCATTCCTTTCGCCCTCACGTTATTCTCCTTGCCTTTCCAGTCCAGTTAGGTGGGAAGACGGTAGAAGTGGAAGTAGAGGTATTTGATGCGCCTCTTGATTATAACTTGTTACTATGACACAATTGGACTTATTCCATGATCTTTGTAGTATCATCCGTCTTCTGTACTCTTTGTTTTCCTCATGAAGGGAAGATCATGATGATGGATTAGTTATCCTTTGTGTGCTCTAGTCCTAATGCATCTATTGGACCGTCGATCCCGGTGTTGTAACCCTATAATTTATATCACCAACTGGTGACTGAAATGTTATCTCTTTAAGTGTTTTGTTTTTCAAATGATTGTCCATTCTGCAAATAATTTGAGAAAAGAAAAAGAAAAATAAAAAGAAAAAGAAAAGAAAAAGAAAAACAATAAAAGAGGCCATAAAAGAAATTCAATAGAGCCCCATGCAATAATAATGATTTGGTCCATACCATTCAAGCATGGCCAAGTTATTTTAAATTGATGTTGATAGGAGTAGTGAATAAGCTTGGATAAACTGTTTAATATTAGCCCAGAGATTTAGGTTAGTTAGTGAATAAATCTGACCAAACTGCTTAATCTTGGTCAAATAACCCCAGGATAGAGTAATTTCTTAGTCCAAAAGTTTAATCTGGACTAATTGTCATAGGCAATTAGGTTAGAGCATAGGGTAGTTTGATTTATCTCAATAAAACAAGCATGATGATCCATGTTGAACCATATCTTTGAGGTATAAAGGCTTGATGTTTAACCCCCATGCTGATAAAGATAGGGAAAGCTTGAGAAAACCCACAAAATGCATTTATCCTAAGTTTCCAAGAAAATATGTTTGCGTGCCCATTGAATAAAGACTATGCACCGATGAATGGATCGAAATAAGGCGCCCAGATCAATGGTTGACAAGTCTTTCCGGACCCCCCCGACCATTCTATCTTTAATGGTGGGGGGGGGGTCCAAAATTGCAGATAACAGAGGAACACATCTGAATGGCTTAGGTGGCAACATGTTTATCAATTACTGAGATTGANGGGGGGGGTTCGGAATGTTGGTTAAATATCGTGCAAAGATCTACGATTAAAAATAAAGCACACAAATCAATGACTTGTGGTGTTTTTCAGACCCCCCCGACCGATCTATGTTTAACAGAGGGGGGGAGGGGTCTAGAATGCAATGTTTTCTAGTGGGCCCCTTTCATCTACGTGGCAGGAATCTATTGGGGTCAGACTCCCACCGCCTCCCAAGGTCTGACATATCTTGTCACCCCATGACATCATTATCCACGTTTTTCCTCTGGAGGTCACGTCTCATTACTCTATCAGTCCATTCCCCTTGTTCACCCTTTACAAGTCCTCTCACCATGGTTACTCCCCAATCAACTCCGGCCACATCACCCAACCATATTCTTCAGTCATTGTCACCTGCCATCTCATGCTCTAAATGACCCGTTGGCCATTTATTACTGGCTAACTTATCCGTTAACCTGATGACCTGTCTCCCGCACCCAATGGGTATCCATTTGCTCAAAACTACCTTCACCCTTGATTCCCTCATCATTTACCCTATCACTGCACCATAGAATATTTTCCCATTTTCCTTTCCGTTACAGTCAACTTTCCAAAGACACCATCATCCCCACTAACGACTGTTTAATTTGTAGGTATTTTTACAGTGATGGTGCCAAAATCAAAGAGAACAGAAGCTGAGGAAAATCCTTTTCTCCCGCCCCCTGTCGACCTCGACAGGATCCCTCTGGCCGACAAAGACCATTTAATTGTAGACACCAGATGCGAGTTCAACTTCATGGACTTGCAGTCATGGCTCAAAGAGGTTTTCCTTGACCAGAGCGATGAGATTGGGCTCTGGGAGTCAAACCTTTTCCTATATCTTTTCCCCCAAGTTCACCATTTCCCTGAATTCGCCCTCAAATGCCAAGCTCACTACCCCCCCGACCAGAGAGTCATAGTTTCTTCATCAGGAGAAATTATTTTCCTCATTACACCTGAAACCATTGACTAGATGATGCAGATACCCAAGGCCAAATCCGTCTCACTGTTTAATATTGAAATTATCACAGAACTGTATTAGAAATTATCTTTCCCCCAAAGAGCTAAGATCTTCGAGCTTTTTCTCCCACAGGCCACTCATCTCCCCACTACAAATCCCCCGTATACTTCATCCCTATTCTCAGTGAAGGGAAATCAGGTCATTTCGTCACTCTACGCCCTCCTCGAGTATTTTTCGGATTAGTGGGTGGATGAGCCCACACTGGGTTTTCTGTCCATCTTCTCCATAGATGAGAAACCCACCATGCAGTTCGACTACAAAAATTTCCTGGCGGAAAACATTCATGAGAAATTCTCAAATTTTTCCACGAAAGGCATGTTCCGGTATTCCTCAATAATGGATTACATGTTCCTACTCTTTCAAGCAGACAAATTCTCTTTTTCGATGCAGAAGATGGACAAGGATGGGAGGCCACAGGTGGTGATAGCGTGGACTTTGCTGCTCAGACACAAGTCTACTGAATTCAGTTTCAAACAATTTATCGAGCAGTTCTACCATCCCGTGGTGAGCATGCTCAGTGGCAGACCCAAGATGAGAATAAATGAGGAAATTCAGAGGATCCTACACCTCTCGGATCTTGAAAAGATAGGAGACTAGTATCTGTACCAGGACCACATAGAGGTTAGAGTGTATGGGTGCGAATTGGCTTCATACAAGTTGCCAAAATATTTTTCCATAAGGATATTTTCACTGGAATACATAAGACAAATGATCAATTCAGATGAAATACATTTTGTGTCTCTAAAGAAGAAGTAACAACTCATAATCAAAGGGAAGATTGGGTCTTTCATTTGCAATAGCCGAGGTGTCGGGGAGGAAGCAGACAGACTTCTTAGAGAAATGAAGTTTTTTGCTAGCTTCATATGGCACTATGACCCCTATGAAATAATTTTAGAGATGAGAGTTAAGAATAAGAACATCCCATACGTCCACACATCCAAGCCTAAGATAGAGAAGTTCACCAACCAGATAGAATGGGAGCCAAACACTCTGGTTGAGACAGAACAGCAGGACCCTTCGGTCACTATCTCACAGAAAACTACACCATAGGCTCCCAAGGAGAAAAGGCCCAGGAAGGACACTTCACATTCCATCACTGAAGTATCATCCGAAGAATTCCAACTACATACCAAGAGGCCAAAAACCAGTCAGGCACCCGACACGACTGGTGAAAAGGGAATGCAATCCACTACAACTTTGGAGGTTGATCGGTCTCTCCTTTGTATAAGCATAAAACAAATAACAACTACAATGCTGCCCAAGAAGCCTACAGATACTCCACCAGCCAGCCAGTTGAGAAAAATAGGACCGAAATTGAGTATTTTTGAGAAGTATGATCTGATCAAAAAGAAAAATCAGACGCTGACTAGCAGCACGTATGCTCAGTTCTGGAAGCAAACATCCACTGCACAACATAGTCTACTTTCTGCATTTGACACTGAGAAGGGTAGAATGCACATGGTGTTTTTGCAAGCACAAGTGCCAGACCCAAAAGTAATCACCGATTACAAAAGGGAAACATTCAAATTTCAGATTGAAGATGTGCATCCAGCTGATCAAATGGATCTGCATAGACAAACTAGAGAAATGGTTTTCTCCACATTCACACATGCTTCTACTGCTGCCTCCAAATTACAAGTATCTTTGAACAATGTCGAGACGTAGCTGAAGTTAGAAAAAATATCATCATTTGCCAAGGATAATAGGATTAAGACATTGGAAGAACTGGTCCTTAAGATCGTATATGATCCCTCGAATGTGAAAGAAGTCATGGAGATGCTCAAAAAGAAAAATGTTGATATAGCATCTCTGAGGAAACAGTTGAAACTACCACCAACAGAAGATTCACAGGTGAAGGAAATAGCGGAGACAGAAGGGGGAAAAGATGAGATGCTCAAGCTCATCATGGAGTAGAATGCACAGTTGAAGGAAATGGAAGTGGAATTGGAAAAACTAGTGAAAGAGAAGGAGCAGTCAAATCCCATGGATTTCATTCCACTGAGCACAGTTCCACTCATAGGGGTGAGCACAATGTCTGTAGTGGAAATTTCCTCGACAACTCCACTAACATCTCTGGAGAAGACTGTTGAACTGGATAAATCCATGGAAGAAATGAATTTGCAAGAGACGACGATTAGCAAACTCAAAAAGGAGATTGAGAACCTTCAGGAACTCAATTCTTCTTACCAGACTAGCTACTCCAAGGAAAAACAAACATCATACTAGCTCAAACAGGAATTGCAATAGCTTCAGAAGTAAACAGTGGCAGGCAAAACACTTGCCGAGGTCAAGGAAAGTTGTTGGAGCATAAACCTAACTTACATTAGTTTATACCTAGCTTAGACTCCTATATCTTGGTTAATACATTTATTTACACTTTATTTCACCTAATTTGGCCACATAGAGAAGAAGGGCGCCTCATCCCTAGATTTTAGGGAAAACTGCTAATTTTAGATTAAGACTCAACTCCTGGTTCTTGATTTTCTCGATTTATTCTTGATTTTCTTGATTTATTCCAACTCCCGCATGCAAAACTCATCTATTATTGGGGAATGCACAAATCCTCTTTGAGTGAGAGATTTACTCCTTAATTAATGATTTTTGCCATTACTATTATTAGTAACTACTATTTCGGGTCAGTTAAGTGAGTTGGAACTACTTCTCTTGTCAGTTAAGTGAGATTAAGTGGGATAATGTGCATCACTTGAATCTTGTGGAAATTAATGAGTGTGTGACATGTATCTTTAGTTGTCTAGGTCGAATTATGTGGTCTCCCTTAGCTTATGACACCTATTTTAGCTATTTCTATCTTTTTTTGACTAGAATTTCTATGTTGGAAATTCTATATATTCACCTCCTCTCTTATTTTTGAGGATGGTTTCTCATGTATATTCATTTTTTATTAATATAATTCTCTAATTTATGGAGCAATTTTTTTTTCTCATCTCCTGAATATCAACAAATTGTTTGTGTTCAATTTAACTAGAATTCTAGATCTATCGGGGTTTCTGCAGGAATTCTACATGGTATCAGAGCTAGATTGAATCTAGTGGATAGTACATAGTTTTATTTGCAGGTATAGATAATTAGGAGGCGTAGAAAGAAACAATGGATCATATCTCTCAGCCCACAAAACTCATTCTAAATCCTTTCAATTACTTCAAATGGAAGACAGAGATCTCTTTGCTCCTCCGAAGCAAAGGGCTTTACCAGGTAACAATGGGAACAGAGAAGGAACCGACTGCTGCAGTGGAGAAGATAAAGTATTTCAATAAATTAGATGAAGCAATTGGACTGATATGCCTATCAATTTCTAGATATATCCTCTTTCATGTCAGTGGAGCCACTACTCCCGATGTGGTCTGGACCACA
>SNQJ01S0013340.1:68672-135699 GCA_010110895.2 Picea sitchensis | reverse complement strand
AAATTGTTTGTCATTACAGTTAGGCTTAAGGGGGGGTGTTGGAGCATAACCCTAACTTACATTAGTTTATACCTAGATTAGACTCCTAGATATTGGTTAATACATTCATTTACACTTTATTTCACCTAATTTGGCCATATAGAGAAGAAGGGTGCCTCATCCCTAGATTTTAGGGAAAACTGTTAATTTTAGATCAAGACTCAACTCCCGGTTCTTGATTTTCTTGATTTATTCTTGATTTTCTTGATTTATCCTTGATTTATTCCAACTCCCCCATGAAAAAATCATCTATTATTGGGGAATGTGCACCTCCTCTTTGAGTGAGAGATTTATTCCTTAATTAATGATTTTTGTCGTTACTATTATTAGTAACTACTATTTCGGGTCAATTAAGTGAGTTGGAACTGCTTCTCTTGTCAGTTAAGTGAGCTGAAGTGAGATAATGTGCATAAATTGACTCTTATGTACATTAATGAGTGTGTTACATGTATATTTAGTGGTCTAGGTCGAACTATGTGCTCTCTCTTAGCTTATGACACCTATTTTAGCTATTTCTAGTTTTTTTTTACTAGAATTTCTATGTTGGAAATTCTATATATTCACCTCCTCTCTTCTTTTTGAGGATGGTTGCTCATGTATATTCATTTTTTATTAATATAATTCTTTTATTAATGGAGAATTTTTTTTTCTCATCTCTTGAATATCATCAAATTGATTGTGTTTAATTTAACTAGAATTCTAGATATATCGAGGTTTCTGTAGGAATTCTACAAACATGTCTTGATGGACATCACCAAGTCTACGAATGAAATATGGTTGATGATACAAATCATGTTCAATAAAAATGAGATGGTGCTGAGAAGTCAACAGGCTATCAAGAATATAAGAGCAGAACTAGGAGATATGCCCGCAAAACCTGCCGAGATCATCAAATTTATGAATTCCAAAACCAGAGAGGAACGAGAAGAATTGAAGATTGAATATCGGAAAGAGACCATTCTTGAGGTCAAGATGGTCCTGATCAAGAGAGGAATGATGCTACATATGGAGGAAAAGGTCCAGACCATGGACAAAGGAGTGCAGATATTTTTCAGCGAGATTGAAACTCTGCAGAAGAAAGGCCTTCCTGGTATGAGAGTTATAAATGACAAGTTAATGACGCTTGCCGATTACAAAAAGAAACTAGCCACTGTCGCTAAGGATAGCTCAAAATTCTCAGGAATATAAGGCAGTATCATGGGCAAGGCATTCCTAGATTCTTTACTGTTCGACATCAGTATACAGCGTGAGATCTGATACATCTTCATCATCAAGCCAACTTTCGCCAGGTACACAGAGATGGATGAAGTATACCAAAGATTACTCAAATTCAACATTCCCAGTCAACTTCGATGGGAAGAGATTTGAAATATGATCGAGTAGTCGATGAGGTGTCCAAGCCTAGTCAACTATCCAGTCAGATGAGGTCGTGTAGAGGCCTCACCAATGGTTCACCCCAAAAATCAGGATGAAGATTCAACATGTCATCAAGCAGTTTCCTAAATTTTTGTATCTTGTTAAGTTAGTTAGCTAAATTTAGATTTACAACGTCCTAATCTTTAATGACAAGGTCATATGTAATTTTGATTATAAATACTTCAAACTTTGAAGTACTGAGGGTTGATCTTTACGCCTTGCAAGCTACAAGACTGTAATCTTTTTCAAGAGATCTTCCATTAATACAAAGAGACATTTTCACAGGATTCTCGCATGTTATTCATTGGTGATGTTTTCTTTTCTATGTTGAATGTTTTCTTGCTCAGTTGTCATATTGTTTTCTAATCTAAATCTTTTAAAAGTAACGCATGTTGCAGGATTTATCTTCGTATACCCTATTTCAGACTTTGAAAGATCGTAATGTTTATATTTTGATAATATAGTGAAGACATTCTTAACTGCTTCTTTACTTTAATTGATATTCTCATATTTTCCGCTATTCATCATTTTACCGCTAAAAGAATCTAGCAAATGCATTATCTTGCCCTGTGAAAATAATCTTTTGTTTCTGGTTTAGATTTCTATTTTTATAACACAGACCCCATAGCCCAATGGATGCGTAAAGCCCCTTCAGCCAACTTAACAAAAACAATAACAAACCAGTCAATCTTATTTTTTATAACTAGCCTAATAGCTTAAAGTTAAAACAGAGCTAAATCATACAGAGAGATCCCTCTCTGAAACTGGTAGGGCTAGATTCTAGTTTCGAATTGGTTGGATAAAGTTACCTCTTGTATATTTCTTCTTTCCTGACAACCTCTGGGAATTTACAGAGCGATAACATAGTGGCAACCATACTGGGGAACTAAACAAACATTCAACCCCATGTTTTCTTGTTCCTTAGAAGAACACTTTGTTTCTGAACAAATTACAAATCTAAGAAAGAATTAATGTTTAGAGGTTGTTAAAATCTTGTACATATTGATTTCGGAATCATAAAACTAAAAAATATATAAAAATTAGAAAAATTTGGCTCCTAAAAGAGTTTATACTCGATCTCACCCAGACCCAGAACCTGCAATAGGAACTGATAATCTAGAACAAATACTTAGAAAGAATACCGTTACAGAAGGTTTGGGGAGTCATAGTCTCCTTCACAAGTCCTTTTCCCTCCCATAGGAACTCGTTACCCTTCAAGATCTTGACTTTGACACCATTTTTGAGCAAAGCCTGTTTAGAACGAAATCGGATAGCTTCGTAACTGAAATCGTTTTAGACCCAAAAATCCTGCAACCCTGGACCCCGTGAAATACAACCTCCCACTACAAAACCTCAAACCTCTCACTCCGTGCCAGCAAGCCCCTCCTCCTCCTCATATTCTGTCATCTCCCCACCTATCATCCAGGTTGTTGTGACACCTCTGCCACCTATCATGGCAGCCAGATAGGATCCCTTGGTGTTGGCTTCACCTCTGCATGCTATGCCCCAAGATTATGAAACAAGACTTCCACAGTTCGATGGAACAGGGCCCTTGAGCGCACAACAACACGTTGATAAAATGAATGACTATTTTGATCTGCAGGAAGTAGATGAAGCTGACGTTCAAATGAGATTGTTTGCGTAGAGTTTGACTGGTGACATAAAGAAATGGTACAAAGGTTTACGTGCTACCTCGGTGCTCGACCTTACAGTGTTTCAAAGAAGTTTTCTAGATAGATGGGAGGTAAAGAAAAATCCTCTCCAAATCTTGTCAGAATACGAAAACATTAGAAGGAATAAAGGTGAGACAGTTCAAGATTACTGCACTCGCTTCAATAATCTATACAATGCAATTCCAGCTGATATTAAACCCCCACAAGGTTTAGCACTGATAAAATTCCCTGACAGTTTTGATGCTAATATGTCATATCAATTAAGGGAAAAAAACTCCACCACCCTAGAAGACATGCAGAAAAACATAATAAGTGTGGAGGCCAACCTGTTGGCCAAAAGGGCACGACGACAGACCTAAAGGAAATTCACGATTAATGAAGAACCTTCTACATCTTCTTCTGATGCCAAATTGGATTCCTTAGCTAGAGCAATGGAAAGGATGATGGAGAGACTCACTGTATCTAAAAGAAATCCTCCTAGAGAAAATCAACCTGCTCCACAAATTCAGAATCCTAACTTCAAAAGGAATCCTCCTCAAATTAGGCAGAGAGATCCCAGGGATCAAAGAGAACAAAGGGGTCATGATCAACAGATCAAACCACCCCTACAGGAAAATTATGTCGATGAAGGAGAAGAGGTAATTCACAATAAACCTCATGGGAATTCACAATAATGAAGCTATTTTCCTCACTCAGGAAGAGCAAGAACTTTTCCTTCTTTCTCAAACGCAGGTGAGCAAAGAAGCTGAAGATACTGAAAATCAGTCATTTGAAAATGCCATTATGTAGGTACACAGGAAGTACAATTTGAGAAGTAAGAAGATGGATGAAAGTTCCCCAAAAAAGGTAACAGAAATGAAGAAAGTGGTCGAAACTAAGAAATCCCCTAAGCTTTCTACCAAGAAGATCCCTGAAAAAGGTAATGTTGAAGCTCCAGCAAAAAGAAACCTCACCATTTTACAGAGATCAATGAAGATTGAGGTTTCATCAACCAACCCACCAAATAATTCTACCCAAAAGACTATGGTGGACAAATCAGAATTGTTGAGCCAAAGTAGAGCACCTACCCCTTTCAGCCTCGAAGGGGAATTAGCCAAAGTGAAAATTCCCATTCCCCTTTCCGAGTTGATGAGTAAGGACTCTTACCGATCATAGGTGATCAAAGCACTGAGAATTGAACCTGATATAGGCATGAAGGCCTTAACTGTTGGATCAGTGAATCATTCAGACACTGTAAATCTTATCGACGATCAACCTCAACTGCATGGCCCTGAAGTTGATGGTCAGACTGACAATGGTGTTGTTGCTCCTTTTTACATTAGCCTTAATAAACATGACTTGATTCTACATAATGCTATGTTGGATTCAAGTGCTTCCCATAACCTGATGCCTAAAGCCGTGATGGAAAAAATGGGACTCGAGGTCGCCAGACCTGACAAGGACTTACACTCTTTTGACTCCAACAAATTTAGATGTATCAGATTGATCAAGGACTTATGTATCACTCTAGTTCAGACTTCGGCAAAAAGCATGGTTATGGATGTGGTGGTCATAGAAATTCCCCTGAAATATGGTATGTTGTTGTCCATTTCATGGGGGGGCAAGTTGAAAGGTACTTTGCAGTTGGATATGTCGTATGCAACCATCCCAGTATTCGAGAAACAAATAATATTGTACAGAGAAACACTAATGAAATATATGGTCAGAAGCCAAGAAAATCCACATAACTATCCTCTATACTTTGCACACTCTGACTTAGATTCTTTCATCATGTATAATGACAGTGATACAGGAGAGAAAATTGCTCAGCTGGAAGAAGATACACATGATCCGAAAGAAGGCCAAGAAATCACTAAGGTAGGAAGAAAGAGAAATGTGATAAGTGAAGAATTGCCAGTAGATTTCTGGAGCATGGACTTCGATGGAGATGTAAGCAAAGAAGGAGCTAGAGCAGGAGTTTGGTTGCACAATCACAAATCCAGGTATTCAGAAAACCTTTCTTAAAAATTAAATTTTCAATGCACTAACAACATTGTCGAGTATGAAGCTCTGATGCTCGGTCTGAAACTTCTAAAGAAAGTTGGTGCCAAACAAATCATGGTAAGAGGCTATTCTGAATTAATTATCAAAAAAATCAAAGGTGAGTATGCAGAAAAACATCCGCGTCTCAGAGCTTACAAGAATGTTGTTTTGGATGCCCTTAAATGTTTCACTGAAGTTGATTTACAGGTTATGCCCAGGGGACAAAATATTTTAGCATATGGGTTAGCTACGTCAACAGCTAAATGTAATATATATTTTTGTTTCACTCACCCATACACAGTGGAGGTGAAGTGCAGACCAACTATCCCAGACAACATGAGATACTAGCAGGTATTTGGGAACGATGACCAAATTGAAGATTTTCTACAATGTGAAAATGATTTCAAGTGTACAAACATAGACCTAGAAAACGAGTATGAAAATGTAAATAGATCTTATTTTGGAAATGATAGTGTGAATAAGATAAATTCAAGAGAGTTAGGTGAGGATGAGTTAGAATCTGATGTTTTGCATTTAAAAGGTAATGTTTTACCTAGGGGTTTAGTTCCTTTAGAAGACCTTTTTGATTTTAATGTTGTGGCTAAAAAACCAAAAATTGAATCCAGTGGTAAAGAGGTTGAAGACATTAACATAGGAATAGAAGAGAAGCCCGGGATAGTAAAACTTTCTAAATCCTTACCTCCTGAGAAGAAACTCAAATACATTGAAATTTTCAAGGAATATGCGGACGTGTTTGCTTGGGGTTACGAATATTTAAGATCTTATGACACAAGCATCATACAACATAGGATCCCAATAAAAGAAGATCAAAAACCTTTCAGACAGAAGCTTAGGAGAATCAATCCCAAGTTACTTCCCCTGATAGAAAAAGAAATAAAAAAGATGTATGATGCTAAAATCATAGTTCCCTTACGATTTTCCAAATGGGTTTCAAATCTGGTCCCAACCCGAAAGAAGGCTGGGGAAATCAGGCTTTTCATTGATTTCCGTAACCTAAACAAAGTTTCTCTAAAGGACAACTACCCATTGCCAAAAATGGGCCACATATTACAAAAGGTAGTTGGATCCAACCGAATCTCCTTACTAGATGGTTTCTCAGGCTATAACCATGTTCTCGTTCACCGAGATGACCAAGAGAAAAGAACCTTCATAACACCTTGGGGCACCTTCATGTATGTGAAAATTCCTTTCGGGTTAATGAATGTTGGTGCCACTTTCCAAAGAGTGATGGACATCGCTTTTGTGGAAGAACTTGGAAATTTTATTGTCATTTATCTGGATGACGTAATTGTGTTTTCCCAATCCAATGACGAGCACTTAAGACATCTCAGACGAGTATTTGAGAAATGCAGGATATTTGGGATTTCTCTGAATCCTAAGAAAAGCCTTTTCAGACTAGAGGAAGGTAAACTGTTGTGGCACATAATCTCTAAGGATGGAATTAAGATAGATCCCAACATAATAGAATCCATTCAGCAATTAGAACACCCAAGGAATATCAAGGAGTTACAGTCTTTCATTGGAAAAATAATTTTTCTGAGAAGATTCATACCTAACCTGGCCGAGCTTCTTAGGAACATCACAAACATGTTAAAAAAGGACACAAAAATAAAATGGGACACTGAATCTAACCAGTCTTTTGAACAAGTCAAACATGCACTCAGACAGGCTCCGGTCTTGATCAATCCTGATTTCACCAAGGATTTTTACCTTTTTTTCTTTCACTTCTGAACATACCATTGCAACAGTATTACTACAGAAAAATAGAGAAGGGTGTGAAGATCCCATAGATTTTTTCAGTAAGGCATTAAGAGATGCTTCTTTGAATTATAAAATAATGGAGAATCAAGCTTTTTCCCTAGTAAAAGCCATAAAGGATTTTAGAGTATATATTCTCCATTTCCACACCATCACATATGTTCCGAACACGATAGTAAAAGACATTTTAACTCAGGACAATCCAAATGGCAGAAGAGGAAAATGGATTTTTATCATTCTGGAGTATGCCATAGATATTAGGCCTTTTAAACTGATTAAAGTTCAAGGTCTAGCAAAGTTAATGGCTGAATCCAATTTCCATGCTCTTGATATTAATTTCTTAGCTGCAGTAGATGAACAGGGAGAGCAGGTGACTCCAAGTGTGAAAGAGGTATTTTTAAACTCTCCATGGTACGTAGACCTGATATTTGTTTTTCATAACTTACAAGCTCCCCCTGGTCTGACCAAAACTAAAGCTAGGTTTTTGAAATTGAAAGCATTAAAATTTTGCATTCTAGAAGGAAATCTATATTGGAAGGATCCTGGAGGTATTTTGTTGAATTGTCTATTAAAAGATGAANAAGTTAATGGCTGAATCCAATTTCCATGCTCTTGATATTAATTTCTTAGCTGCAGTAGATGAACAGGGAGAGCAGGTGACTCCAAGTGTGAAAGAGGTATTTTTAAACTCTCCATGGTACGTAGACCTGATATTTGTTTTTCATAACTTACAAGCTCCCCCTGGTCTGACCAAAACTAAAGCTAGGTTTTTGAAATTGAAAGCATTAAAATTTTGCATTCTAGAAGGAAATCTATATTGGAAGGATCCTGGAGGTATTTTGTTGAATTGTCTATTAAAAGATGAAGCTGATAAAGTATTGTAGGATTTTCATGCAGGAGACTGTGGTGGTCATCTAAGATGGAAGACCACAGCTAATTAAATTCTCAAAGTTGGGTTCTATTGGCCTACGTTGTTCACTGATGTGCATCAAAAAGTGACTTTGTGTCATAAATGTTAGGTTTTCTAGGGAAAAAAGAAGCTTCTTCCTTTACCCCTGAAACCAATCTTTGTTGAAGCTTCTTTCCAGCAATGGGGATTAGACTTTATCAGAGAAATACATCCTCCCTCTTTGGGCCAACACAGGTGGATTCTTACTGCCACAGACTATTTCACAAAATGGATCGAAGCTGTACCAAGCAGGCAAGCTAATGATTCTGTCATTATTAAATTTCTTGAAAATAATATCTTGTCTCGTTTTGGATATCCTAGAAATATTATAACTGACAATGCAACTGATTTTCGATCTAAAAATCTCATATACTTTTGTAACCAGTATCATATTGGTTTGGGTCATTCCACAACTTATTACCCTTAGGGAAATGGGATGGCAGAGTCATCCAATAAGACCCTAGTGAACATTGTTAAGAAGAATTTGCAAGAAAACAAAAAGTCATGGCATAACAAGCTAGTTTTCACACTATGGGTTGACAGACTGACCACCAAGAGGTCAATTGGTATGTCACCATATCAGCTGGTCTATGGTACTAAAGCAATTTTTCCCACTTCCTTAGGAGTTCCTGTCATGAAATTGCTGCAAGAGATGCAAGCCAAGCCGAATGACTCCCAAGGAAGGATAAACCAGATGATCCACTTGAAACAATCCAGAGAAGAAGTATACAACAAAACTCAGGTTGTCCAAGAAACAATTAAGAAGATCTTTGACAAAAGAACAAAAGAAGATGACTTTGAGCTAGGTGACTTAGTACTAAAATGGGACGCCCGAAATGAGGATAAAGGGAAGCATGGAAAAGTCGACAGTCTATGGAAGGGACCTTACATGATTCAAGCATTCAGAGGAAATAATGCCTTCTTACTCAACAACAGTGATGGGACAAATCTGCCAGGAGGACCTGTAAATAGCAGAATATTGAAGCACTATTCACCTCCTCAGTAGGGACCTGCAATCACACCTTTCCATTGTACAAACCATTTTCATTTTGTTTACAAGTTTTTGAGTGAAATAAATATGATTGGATGGTTGAAGCCCATAGAGAAGGCCGTAAGCCTCTGAACATTGTTTTCCAGTTTTCAAAAATAAAACCAATCAAGAAACAAAGTCAACTATGGAGAAAGTTTTGCAGAATATCAGGAATCAGGATTCTTGGCACTTCACAAGGAGAGTACCATCCCCAGGTGGAGCCACTGTTGTAACCCTATAATTTATGGGGTCAACTCGTGACTGAAATGTTATCTCTTTAAGTGTTTTGTTTGTCAAATGATTTTCCATTCTACAAATAATTTGAGAAAAGAAAAAGAAAAAGAAAAAGAATAAAATAGGGCATAAAATAAATTCAATAGAGCCCCATGCAATAACAATGATTTGGTCCATACCGTTTAAGCATGGCCAAGTTATTTTAAATTGATGTTGATAGGAGTAGTGAATAAGATTGGCTAAACTATTTAATCTTAGCCAAGTGATTTAGGTTAGTTAGTGAATAAATCTGACCAAACTACTTAATATTGGTCAGATAACCCCAAGATAGAGTAATTTCTTAGTCCAAAAGTTTAATCTGGACTAATTGTCATAGGTAATTAGGTTAGAGCATAGGGTAGTTTGCTTTATCTCAAAAAAACAAGCATGATGATCCATGTTGAACCATATCTTTGAGGTATAAAGACTTGATGTTTAACCCCCATGGTGATAAAGACAGGGAAAGCTTGAGAAAACCCACAAAATGCATTTATCCTAAGTTTTCGAGCAAATATGTTTGCATGCCCATTGAATAAAGACTGTGCACGGATGAACGGCTAGAAAGAAGGCGCCCAGATCAATGACCGACAAGTCTTTCCAGACCCCCCGATTGTTCTACCTTTAATGGTGAGGGGGGGTTCGAAATCACAGATAACAAAGGCACACATCTGAACGGCTTAGGCACCAGTGTGTTTATCAATGGCTGAGATTGAATTCTGGACCCCCTCGACCATTCTTCTTTTAATGGTGGGGAGGGATCCAGAATGTTGGTTAAATATCGTGCATAGATCTACAATTGAAAATAAAGCACGCAAATCAATGGCTCGTGGTGTTTTTCAGACCCCCCCGACCGATCTATGTTTAACAGAGGGGGGGGGGTGGTCCGAAATGAAATGTTTTTTGGCGAGCCTCTTTCATCTACGTGGCATGAATCTATTGGGGTTAGAATCCCACCACCTCCCAAGGTATGACATATCTTGTCACCCCATGATGTCATTATCCATGTTTTTACCCTAGATGTCACATCACATTACTCTGTGAGTCCATTCCCCTTGTTCACCCTTTGCAAGTCCTCTCACCATGGTTACTCCCCAATCAACTCCCGCCACGTCACCCAACCATATTCTTCAGTCATTGTCACCTTCCATCTCATGCTCTAAACGACCCATTGGCCATTTATTACTTGCTAACTTATCCGTTAACCTGTTGACCTGTCTCCTGTGCCCAACGAGTATCCGTTCATTCAAAACTACCTTCACACTTCATTCCCTCGTCATTTACCCTATCACCGCACCAGAGAATATTTTCCCATTTTCCTTTCCATTACAGTCAACTGTCCAAAGCCACCATCATACCCACTAACGAATGTTTGATTTGTAGGTATTTTTACACCGATGGCACCAAAATCAAAGACAACAGAAGCTGAGGAAAATGCTTTCCTCCCGCCCCCTATCGACCTCGACAAGATCCCTCTGGCCGATAAAGACCATTTAATTGCAGACACCATATGCGAGTTCAACTTCGCAGACTTACAGTCATGGCTCAAAGAGGTTTTCCTTGACCAGAGCGATGAGATTGGGATCTGGGAGTCAAACCTTCCCTTGTATCTTTTCCCCTAGGTTCACCATTTCCCTAAATTCGCCCTCAAATGCGAAGCTCACTACCTCCCCGACCAGAGAGTTGTAGTTTCTTCATCAGCAGAAATTATTTTCCTCATTACACCTAAAACCATTGAACAAATGATGTAGATACCCAGGGCCGAATCCGTCTCACCATTCAATCTTGAAATTATCACAGAACTGTATCAGAAATTATCTTTTCCCCAAAGATATTAGATCTTCTAAAGTTTTTTCCCACAGGTCGCTTAGCTCCCCACTATAAATTCCTTGTATACTTCATCCCTGTTCTTAGTGAAGGGAAATCAGGTCATTTCATCGCTTTGCTCCCTCCTCGGGTATTTTTCGGATCAGTGGGTGGATGATACCATACTTGGTTTTCTGTCCATCTTCTCCACAAATGAGAAACCCACCACACAGTTTAACTATAACACTTTCCTGGTGGACAACATTCATGATAAATTCTCAATTTTTTCCACGGAAGGCATGTTCTGGTATTCCTCAATACTAACTTACATGTTCCTATTCTTTCAAGTGGACAAATTCTCCTTTTTGATGTAGAAGATGGCCAAGGATGGGAGGCCACAGGTGGTGACAACATGGACTTCACTGCTCAGACACAACTCTACTGAATTCAGTTTCAAACACTTTATCGAGTAGTTCTACCATCTTGCGGTGAGAATTCTCAGTGGCAGACCCGAGCCGAGAATAAATGAGGAAATTCAGAGGATCCTACACCTCTCGGATCTTCCAAAGACAAGAGATTGGTACCTATTGGAGATTCCCTTGTTTTTCTAGCCCGACACAAATTTCATCTTTATTACTTATAATCTAAAAAATGGTTTTCATTTTTCCCTTTGAGACATCGAGATCTCTAAAGATTTATCACGTGAGCAGCGATGATTATTCTACTCTCAAAGCAAGTCCTACCTTTCGTAAAAATGTTTCCTCTTTTTGTTCTACTTAGGGATCTCGCAGGTCGAATACTATAACTCATGTAATTCACACGTCCCGAGTCACGAAACAGAGAAATCATTTTAACTTTTCACTTAAGACAATAACGAAGGTAAAGTTTTCCCTAACTCATGATTAAGCGTCGTCGGGGTTTCGCGCCTCGGCGGTCACCAAACCCAAAATTTTATTGTCACAGCCCCAATAGCCGAGAACATGAGGTCGTTTTTGAATAACCCATGTCAAGGATTAAAGGCAAAAGCTAACTGTGTTAAAAACAATTCTCGGCATTTCACCACTCAGTGCTATCCTTTTCGAAAGTTACATCGTCTAAACCCCGACTCACGAAATCACGATGCAATTATAACGTGATTAATTAATCACTTAATCCAAGATTATCTTCACTTTAATTAAGTCATGTTATCACAATCTCGTGGTTTCGTAGCTTGGCATGTAAATCTCCCAGAAACTTATCTTCAAATATCCGAGTTGTGATATGGAGAAAGTAATAAATATAAAATTAATCGAGCCCCAAATCACGATTACCTTTTATTAACCAAAGTCGATCTTCACAGTATCGGGTGTTAGAGACTCAAAATGTTAAAGAAAAATCCCCGATATAACGAGTACCGAAATATTGATTAATGTTGGCAAGATTGGATTAATTAAGGTAAATCAAGACATATCCCACGTTTCGATGCTTGCATGATTCACGAGGAAGCCTTTTCTCCCCATATGCCAACTGACTTTTAAACTACCAAACTTTATGACATTAATGAGGAAATAGGGTAAATCTATGAATATAAGATCAGATTTTTACGACAAAAATTTATTTCTAAATATGATTTGACAGACTTATTTTGAAAGGTACTGAGTTTTCAAATATATATGAGAGTTGTGGTTCATTATAACAAATGCATTTCATATTACGCAGAGCACATTATATCCGAGTAAACTGACTTATGTATGCATACGCAGTTCTATCGCAGAAGAGCTAAAACACAAGCTTTAGCCATGGCTCCGTGGAAAGCATCAAAAGCAAATGTTGAGGTTTCGGGACAAGGCTTAGACAATGTCTCTGATACTTCACCTCGAAGTATCAACTCGGTCCCGAACTGGTCATATGTTTCAGATATTCTGCAAGCAGAATTGGTGGATTATTCCGACGACTCTGACGACAACGAAAGAGATGATATAACCACCAAGTACAAAATAGTCGTCCAATCCAGAATGCACAGAGTAGTAGACAGGACGCGGTTGCTTCCATATTATGATATGGTCCGATGGGCATTGGACCATGTGGACATACCTACCAAAACTATCATGAACGAACAAAGAGTCACTATCTGGACTTTTAGGCTGGAGCATCTGCAAACCATGTATAAGCTGCCCACAACGTCCGACCACACATATGGCGTTGAATTCTTGGAGGAGTTCAAGGAGAAGGAAAGAATATAGTATGATAAAACCATGTCCAATTTGATAAAGGATTGGGTGTCAAACACCATGAAGTTCAGAGCTGATACCCACGACGTATATTCAATCACTTCGTTAGAACCACAGTACAAATATGTGGCCATATTGACCTGCTGGTTATATGGGAAAGAGGACACCTTTCATTGTTTCCTTTCGTGGGTACCTCTAATGTTTTGGGTCACCGAAGGTAGCTCCTTTGAATAGGCAAAGATACTTTCCGATAACTTGACCAGTCGGGTCACAGAGTATCAGGAGCAGAAGGAGAATGGGAAGGCGTTGTAATTATTCATGTCTGCATACATTATGGACGCAATTTGTTCTATGAAACCATTTCCATTAATGAGCTGGAGTTGGACCCCGGCCAAAGACGAACCCATACATGTATATCATGCAAAATTATGGGAAAACAAAGCAGAAAAATTTGCTTATGAAATTTTTAACTGGGTAATGGTGCCCTTGCATGTCGCCATTTTTGGTCACCTGCCACATTGGATCTTAGATAGCATAGTGACAAATCTAAGCATCATAGCAGACTGGTACGTAGAAGCAAAATTTTCATACCTCAGAGTTTTTGGGGCTTATGTTCCCTCGCATGCGCTGCCATTGTTCATTCCTGACAAGTTGGCTTTTCGCGAGGTTGCCCGGAAAACGGTAATTGGCGGTGTAAGAAAAGAACTTAAAGGGTACTAAAATAAGGTATGGCCATCTTTTCCTGTTCATTTGAATTCTTATTCTTTATTAGATTTCGGGCATGCCAAAGCTGAGGCGACAGCCCTGGAAGACCTAAATTTGGTCTCCATTGAATACAAGAAACACTATCCACAGAGGGTCGTGAGCAATCATTTGGCCAATTGCGGGCTCAAGAGACTTGAGCATGAGAATTCACCCTCGGATGACATTTTCCGAGGAGCAAGGTCTTATGAGGAGATTCTAGCCCGGATACAATCCTTGGAACCCGAGGAAAGAACCAATGTTCTGAAGTTCCAGGAACATCGACGTAGCTGTCTTCCTGCTGTGTTGAGAGGTGAGGGTCTAGGTATTTCAGAGACGAAACAGAAGGATGTCGAAGGTTCTAAGGATGTGAATCCCGACCAAGGAAAACACCAGGACGAGGGGGAACAAATGAAGAATCCATAAGCAGAGAAAAAGGCTCCAGACCCACCAAAGAAACAAAATCTGGAGACAGAGATAAAGACTCCAGAGCAGCCGAAGAAGTAGAGTCCGGTCGATACTCCGGGAAAATCGGCAAAGAAGATCGAAGAACCCATCACTTCAGTTACCCCCTTGCATTCGACGCTGGGAAATATTGATGCATGATGGATATTCAATGAAGAGATGAGGCCCATAAGAGTATAAGAACTCCCTCCGAATGAGTTTTTCTTCGATAAAAAGAGAAAGGCAGTAGTGAAAAGGGAATTCTATCAAGAAGGAGAGTCGATTGCCAAGAAATATAAAGTCATAACTGATGGAAAGGAGAAGAAAAATGAGCAGTTCTCTACTGAAATAGTAGGGACACTAGGAGCATATGCCTCGGCGAATCAATTCTCAGTCGGGCTCTTAAAGAATCAACTTAAAAGAAAAAATCGCCTAATTAGGACTCTTGAAGCTAGACTGGCCACAACAATAGAGACTGCTAAAGACCAGGCGAGCGTGGGAATAGAGCAGGCCAGATTGGCCGATAAAAATGAGATAGATATGCTCAAAACTAAGCTCGAGCAAGCACAGCTAGTGGTTCGGGATGGTCGGATGCAAGCAATCCAACAAAGGGATTTGATCGAACAGCTGCAGGCTAGGGTGGAGACCGCCGAGAGAAGAATAATAAATGTCGGGATGTTTAAATCCCAGGCAATCGAACTTCATAGCAGAGTCTCCGTGGCACAGTGAAATTTTCTTGCCAAGATAGAAGAGATCTGAGACAACTGTTTGCTGGTAAATTAGGTTTCCGAGAACTTATCTTCTAGAGAAAGGGATGCCAGAGCAGCTCGGGTCGCCTTCCAGGAGGCTGTGATAGCCACGAACAATAGAGTTTTGGCAGGTACTTCCAAGTTCACCATTTCAGAGAAAACTAGAGGAAACATTCTATTAAAGGAATGGGAGCATAACATCACCGAAGGCAAGCAGCAAGCCCAAAAGATAACCAATTCCTTAGAGGAGGCTTTTAATTCTATAGACGACGAGCTATTGGGCATTGATAGCGGAGGCGATGCCGAGATGTTGATGCAAATGAATGTGGAAAAGATCTCGCTTGATCTGAAGGAAAAAGAAGAAAGAGATTCAGTTGATATTTCTCAGATGATTATGTTAGACATAGTCCAAGTAGATAAATGCATGATTAAACCTAGCATGAAATTATGCGCCATTGACATCATAGATGGACAGCTGGAAGATAGGCTGCGGGTGTTAGCCCGAGAATTTTACTTCGTTGAAGCCAGCTGTCAAGCATAACCGTCACGGCTAATTTCTTAGCTGGTTGAAAGATGTGTCGCATGTACCGAGCCCGCGCGACAACAAACGTCTGGCACCAAGTGAAGACAGAGAAGGAGAAATGGAGCGATTTCTCTCCTCCCTGTCATAACCAAAATTTTGTGACTATTGAGATTCTATCTTACTTGTAAAATTGTATAAATATACCACAGAAAGAAATAAATAGGGCTGGACCTTTTTGTGTCGATTGTAACAGAGTTTTTTACATTTGAGAATTAATACAAGAAACTATGAAGATTCTCAATTCCGTCACGACTGTGTTACAAGTTTGTTTCCTTGTATTTCATATTTCGTTTCATTTCATATTCCTAATTGATGTGCTTCGTTATAATTTAGTATGACCACTAATATAGCGAATGAATTTTGGTTTTCTGTAATTGTTTACTGTTTTTCCTCTATACCAGCTATCAGCGGGTGTAAGACCAGTCTGCATTTTCAAAACTCTACACATATTCTCTGCTACATCGGTTATTTGCTTACAATTTTCCTCTTCTGTTTATACGTGAGATTTTCCTCTGATAGGAGCCTTACACTATAGACAACTAAATGTTTTTCTCCCACCTCATACCTTTTGTTAAAATATAATACAGTTATGGGAAAGAGCCTTTGATTTGCATCCCTATTTTATTCCTAAAATCGTAAATTCTCTTTTATACGACCAAATTGAGACAACACTTAATCTCTTTGAAGATTTTCCCACTTTTATTGTTCCTCCATGACTGTCCCTGTACCAACACAGCCTAATATCGAACCCAGACTATCGAACCAAACGTATATTTCCTTAAACCTTTTCGACACAATTCTTAAAATGGCTACTAACCGGGTTGAACTTGAACGTTCATGGGCATCCATTGAACAAGATATAACTATTGAGGAAAAGTTGGAAGCTAGACAATGCCAACGTAGAAATATTCCCTAGTTTCCTTTGCTGGAGGTTGACGTTTCTCTCTTCTCCATCTTTTACACACTTTCGGATGCCTTGACACTATACTTCTAAGCCTTAAGTACAGACTCAGGAACAACATCTTTCTGGTGTTGTTGCCAGGGATTTGAAGTTGATCTTTATCCCTGGGAAAACAACATTTGTTTTTCATTGAAAGTGTTACCCTTTGATAGTGAAAAAAGAGTACACACCTTTTAAGGCTTCACAATATTTCACTTGGCGACTCCACAAATAATAAACTAGCATCTGGTCGAAGGAATACCAGACAAACCCCAGATGGCAAGCAGATTACGCCCGTTACCGATCCCGAAAATATTCTAAAAGCGAGAGGCTCTCTTAAGCCAACCACTGCAGTTTACAAACTTAAAACCCCACCCCTGAATACTAAGATTTCTTCCGAACCCTCAACTTCTCTCAGTCCTCTCTCTTATGCTAAAGTTTCAGCGCCAAACTGCTCTGAAGTTAGGAGTGAGATTCATCCTACAGTCCCCTTAGTACACAAAGGAAAGGGCCCTCTTGAAAGTTCGTCGGCTTTTGACATACCATATTTCCTTCAGTTGAATTTCCTAACTTCACCAAATTCCGAAGAGTGTGTTACACACTCAATTTCCACACCCATTGGTTCTCCTGATTTTGTCTCGTGCAAGTCCAAGGAACCGAGTCCATGCGTTCCTTATCTTTCCTTGTCATATTTTCCTCTTCGCGAAGAAAATAAAGAGTCACTTTTAATTTTCCAGAACCCCCTTTATAACTTTCCCCAAATAACGATGGCATCCGCCGGAGGAGGAGGCCGAGGGTTTGTAGGAGGAGGTGGAGGGTTTATCAGAGGAGGAGAGGGAGGAGCCCCTCTAGAAGGAGTTGGAGGCCAAGGGCCTGCCCCCCCTCCCAGAGTTTTTGCGAAAGTTGCAGCCATATATGCTCCCTTAGTATTTCCCGTCCCTCTACATGACCTTCCCGAAAATTACATAAAACATTTACCCAAATTCACCAGGGAAGGGGATCTAACCGCAATAGAACATATTAATTTCTTTGATCAATTTTCTAACATTCTAGGTATCAAGCATGAGGGCGTATATTCGAGACTCCTTGTCCAAACCTTCAAAGGTCAAGTCTGAACTTGGTTTTGGAGCCTACCCGCAGCTTCTATCTTGTCTTATGATGCTTTGGAAGATGCTTTCCTCAGACAATGGGGCGAGAGGAAAGACCATCTCTATTATTTAACTGAATTTGGGTCTTTGAGGAAAAAGAACTCAGAAACAATCATGGAATTTATTCAGAGATTCAACAAACTGTATAATAAAATCCTAACCGAGGTTAAACTTTCCCATCCCGCGGCCAAAGTAACTTTCGCCGGAGCTTTCGAACCGGATTTTTCACTCCTTTTGCGAGAGAGAAGGGGAGCCACCTTAAACTGAATGCAGGACGATGTGGTAGAAATAGAGTCTAATATGATGGCTTCGGGTAAGCTTAAAGCTAAATTAGAAACTGGAAATCGAGAGACCAAACGCTTTAAAGAACAAGCAGGTCCTTCAGGGTCAAATAGATCCACAGATGATAGGGTGGACGATATGGCCAGAGTGATTAAAGAACTGTCAAATAAAATATCCAAAATGGAACTCGAACAGGCCAAAGCTGACTCTTTCCCCAAGAAGGATTTCAAGAGGAACCCCAACCCCCCAAACCAACAAAGACAAATAAAAAATGAAGATCAAAAAATACAAGCTCCCTTAAAGAATGGAAATTTTATAGGAGCGAACGATTTTCAAGACTTCGGAGATTCGGATAATGATGTCATGAACTTCGGTGATGACTGCACTCAACCATATATGACTCGAGAAGACTATGAAAAATCTCTAAACACGCAACAACCATCGAATAAGGGTGAAGAAGGTGATCACACTGATCTCTGTGAATCTCAACCAGAAACTGAGATGATAATGGCTGAGTTTCAACCAAAGTACAACCTAAGATCTAAGAGTAAGCCCACCTCAACTACTCAACCCAAGAAAATCCTGCAAAGAGGTCAAGCTTATGAGCCTCCTTCGGAAGAGACCTTATTACCCAACAACAAAATGAAAACGGTAAGCACACAAGAGTCCGAAGTGGAAAAAGTTGAAACCCAAGCACAAGGAAGCGAACCAGTAAATAACATTATGTCTTCAACCAGGACCATGAGTGATAAAGAGGTCCAAACAAATAAGTCGGAAAGGAAGGATTCAAAAGTCTCAACCAAAGAAACAAACAAGGTGAGTGGAACTTTCAGTTTTGAATATGAGATAAATAAAATTAAGATACCAATCCCTTTGGTAGAATTAGAAAAAAACCTTGTTTATCGGAAGCAGATTACCAAAGCGATGGGTGTCTCTGAGCTAGAAAGCCAGTCTGATGTTTTAAACTTGGAAGATGACAAACCTAACATCACCTTTGGTCCCCATTTTGAAGGGGCCAAAGACACCATTTCTCCCTTTTATATCACTCTGAATGTGTATGATCAATTGCTACATAATTGCATGTTAGACTCCGAAGCCTCTCATAACGTTATGCCCAAGATTATTATGGAAAAGTTGGGTCTCCAGATCACCAGACCTTATGGAGATCTGTACTCTTTTGACTCAAGAAGAGTTAAATGTATGGGGATGATAAAATATCTGGTAGTTACCCTGGCACAGGTCCCAGTTAAGAGTATCCTGATGGATGTGGTTATCGTAGATATTCCCCCTAAGTATGGCTTGCTGTTATCTAGGTCATGGGGAGCCAAGTTAGGGGGTTCTCTTCAGTTGGACATGACGTTTTCCACCGGGGATGATTTTAAGGATGGAAATTTATTTTAAAATGTAGAAACCTTGGCGAATCTTACTAATCCTTCATATGCCAACTATAAATGATTGGCGATATTTTTTTAAAAATATTCAAATTTCTAAGGATTTTATATAGTTTTTATAAAATTTTGGCGATTTTTAAGGTAAAATAATTTTATCCAATAGAATTTCGGTGAATCACTTTTAGAATAGCGAATCTCTTTTTTGGAAAAAACATGGAAAATTAGCCCATGAGCGAAATTTAGCCCCTAAAATCATCCCTATTTGCCACAATTCCTGTGTTTGGTGGTCAGTTCACTCGATTGTACAGAGAAATAAGATTAGCATATACAGTGAGTGACCCTCAAAACCCAAACAATTTTCGTATTTACATTGCAGACCAAGATCTGGGAAATTATATCTTGTCTTTTGATGATGGTTTATATGGTTGCTCGGAAGAAAACGATATAGAGCGAGAAGAATCAGATTACATGACAGAAGATCTGTGTAACACTGGTGTCTGGAAAATGTATTTTGATGGTGCTTCATCTTCTGAAGGGGTGGGTGCAGGAGTTCTTTTAGTGGCTCCCGGAGGTAAGTTTGTTGTTCCTTTTTCCTATCGACTGCAGTGGGACATAGATTACACTAACAATGTATGCGAATATGAAGCGTTGATCTTAGGATTAGAGGCTGCCAAAAAGCTAAATATAAGTAACTTGGAGGTATATGGTGATGCAGAGTTAATAGTCAAATAAATAAACTGACAGTGCCTAGCCAAGCATCCCAGACTAAGAACATATAGAAATTGTCCTTGGGATCTCATGGAAAACTTTTTATCATCCGTAAATGTCCATTTTATCCCTCCCGTAGAGAATCTACATGTTGATGCATTGGTAAAGGCAGCTTCAAACTTTTCTCCTCCCACGACTTTCAAATTGAAGGATCACATTGAAATCAAATACAAACCCTCCATACCAGACAATATCCGACACTAGCAGGTCTTTGAAGATGATGAACAAATTAAGAAATTTCTTGCAGTAGTGGGTGAGTTCTCCGAAACTCATGCAGACCAAGAGAATCAACATGACCCGATGTGGATCATGCAAGAAGGGGAAGATCCTGAAACCTTCCGAGAAAAAATTGCGGATCATTGTATGCTGGTCCTTAAAAACAACCAGATTCCGAAAGGATTAATTCCTTTAGAAAGGCTTTTTGATCAGAACGACGTACCTCTAAAATCCACTTTGCAGCCCCAACCAGAAGAAGTGGAGGACTGTGATATAGGAACTCAAAAAGAATCTAGGATGGTAAAAATATCCAAGTTCCTCCCTCCCGAAATGAAATTTAAGTATAAAGACCTACTCAGACAGTATAAAGATGTTTTCGCCTGGTCTTACGATGAGCTAGGAACGTATGACACTTCCATAATTGATCACAAGATACATTTGAAGCCTGGGGTCAAACCGTTTAGGAAAAATCTTAGACAGATTAACCCCATTTTGTTACCTGTGATAAAAAAAAAAGTTAAGAAACTTTTAGACATGAAAATAATCGTACCTCTGAGATACTCGGATTGGGTAGCAAACCTGGTCCCGGTCAAGAAAAAGAGTGGGGAAATCAGACTGCATGTGGATTTCTGAAAATTAAATAAGTCGTCCCTCAAGGACAATTATCTGCTACCCAAAATGGACCATGTGTTAGAAAAAGTTGTTGGAGCAAACAAAATGTCTATGATAGATGGGTTCTCTGGTTATAATCAAATCGCCATGAATGAACAAGACAAGGAAAAAACAACTTTCACCACACCGTGGGGTACGTTTATGTATGAAAAAATGACTTTTGGTTTGATGAATGCAGGGGCTACATTCTAGTGTGCTATGGACATCGCTTTCATAGGAGAAAGGGACAAGTTTGTAGTCATTTACCTTGACGATTTGACGGTTTTCTCTAAAACCGATGAAGAACACTTGATCCATCTTAAACAGACTTTCGAAAAAATGTCGGAGGTTTGGTCTATCTTTGAACCCAAATAAATCACATTTCGCTATGCAAGAAGGTAAGATTTTGGGCCATATCGTATCTAGGTATGGAATCAGGATTGATCCTAAGAGGATTGAAGCAATAGATACTATATGTATTCCCAGAAATATAAAAGAGATTCAATCTTTCTTAGGAAGAATAAATTTTTTACGAAGGTCTATCCCCAATTTCGTTGAGATTGTCAAATTGATCACAGGGATGTTGAAGAAAGACAACGGAGTAAATTGGACAACCGAGGCCAGAGCATCATTCGCACATATTAAAAAATTCATAAGCGAGGCACCTGTGTTAGCAAGCCCAGACTATCTGAAATATTTTCTTATCTTCTCATTTGCCTCTGAGCATACTATCACCACGGTGCTCCTACAAAAGAATGAAGAATGATTCGAACAACTGATCACATTTTCTAGCAAGAGCCTCAAAGACGCAAAACTAAAGTATGACATAATAGAAAAATAGGCCTATGCAATGGTAAAAGCACTAAAGGCATTCAGAACTTATGTACTACATTCAAAGATAATCATGTACGTGCCTACCAGTTCTGTGAAAGATATATTGGTAGAGCCAGACAGTGACGGAAAAGGAGGGCGATGGCTCGCTAAAATCCAAGAATTTGATTTGGAAGTTAAACCAACCAAATTGATAAAAGGGCAAGTCCTGGCCAAACTCTTAGCGGAGTCAAATTTCAGAGCCCTTGATATCAATTGCCTGCAGGAAAGTGACGAAGACACAGACCTAAACGAGATGGATGAAGAAACGATTCCAAACCAGATCGAAGAGAAGTTCTTATCATCAGGCTGGTACATAGACATAGTGTCTTACTTGCTGAACCTAAAATGCCCAAATGAACTATCACCATCTAAATGCAGAACTTTAAAACTCCATGCAGTTAAATATTGTATAGCCGAAAGTCAGCTATATTGGAAGGATCCACTCGGGTTCCTGCTAGTCTGTTTAGTTGAATCGAAAACCCAGCGGGTTATAGACGAATTTCATAAGGGAGTCTGTGGGGGGCATCATGCATGGAGATCCATAGCTTACAAGATCTTAAGGGCTGGGTACTACTGGTCGAAACTCTTTTCGGACATCAATTCCAAAGTGAACGCTTGCAACCCTTGTCAACTATTCATAGGTAAATAGAAGCTCCTTGCACTGCCCCTAGTTCCAGTCAAAGCTGAAGCCCCATTTCAACAATGGGGTCTAGACTTCATAGGCGAGATTAATCCCCATTCTAGTGCTCAACATAAGTGGATCTTAACATCCACAGATTATTTTACTAAGTGGGTGGAATCCATTCCAACCAGGAGGGCAACAGACTCGGTGGTAATCGATTTCTTGGAAGACAATATTTTGTCAAGATTCGGTTGTCCCCGAAAGATAGTTACTGACAATGCCCAGGCCTTTAAATCTATGGCTATGATCAGCTTCTGTCAAAGGTATAACATTGTTCTTGGCCATTCCACAACATATTACCCCCAGGGGAAGGGATTGGCTGAATCATCTAACAAGAGCCTGGTAAACATAATCAAGAAAGTATTGGATGAAAATAAAAGGTCTTGGCATGTACACTTAAAATACGCATTGTGGGAAAACCGCATAAGCACTAAAAGGTCTATCGGTATTTCTCCTTTTCAAATGGTCTATGGGATAGATGTTGTTCTACCTATAAACCTAGCGCTACCAGTGATGAAGTTATGGAAGGATCAAAACGAAGAACCCAATCATGTAACCAGGAGAATTAATCAGTTGATTGAGGTTCAACAACATAGATTTGAAGTTGATGAAAAGATGCATAAGTACCAAGATGATATGAAAGCATTGTTTGAGCGCAAGGCAAAGGAAAGGGAATTCCTCCCAGGATATTTAGTGTTAATATGGGATGCAAGAAAGGAAGAAGCCGCGAAGCATAGTAAATTTGACCACCTCTGGTATGGACCATTCAGGGTCTCGGCCCCGGAAGGAAAAAATTCCTTCCTACTGGAAAACATAGATGGAGAAGTCCTCAACACCCCTATCAATGGGCAGTATCTAAAGCATTACATGATGTAACATTCGCCAAAAATAAATAAATAAATAAATTTTATTATATATATTTTGTACATACATGTAGTTTCATTTAACATTGCTTTTTGATTTTCTGTTTTTCCGTTCATAAACTTTCAACACATTTCAAATAAGATTCGTATTTTCTTTTTACAGGATTCCAACTGCATATGAAACAAGCAGGAAAAGTAATCTGAAGGTCGGTGTCAGAAATAAATCGGCATAAACAGGTGATACCTAAAGTAGTTTCATATTGCTCAAAGAAAGTGGAATGAAAAGGTAAAGATGAGATTTCTCAAAAGACATGCTATTAAAGACTGTTAAACAAAATCGAGGTAATTCCATTCAAACCGCAATATCAGCCGAACTGATAGATAACAGAGTTGTTTCTTGGTTTGATAATCTTTGAAAAAATTAAAACAATTTAAATGATTCACTCAATATAAAAATAGTCAGTCAAAGAAAATTATCCCCAAAATTATCTACAAGAGTCAGTCTTGAATTGTTTGACCTCTGTACTTTCAGTCAGTAAGTCGCTACCTAGCATCCTTTCTATCTTCGGGTTTAACTTTTAACAAGTCACCATCTTTCTGTTTCATTTACGAAGGGATAAAAGTTTTTCGTTTCAACCTCGTGAGTTTCAAAACAGATTGTGGAAAGAAAGCGGGTCTTCACAACTACTCGATCCTCTGCTAAGCGAAGGAACGTTTAGAGTGATCTTAACTTTCCTAGGTTTTTCAACGACATCGAAGGATTAAAGATTGCTCAAATGGGATGCCCTTAAGAAGTTATTTTCCTTTTTCTCCCTAAGAACGAAGATGTTGTGAAGGTCAAGGGAAGGTTGGTACCGAGTAATCAAAGTAAGTTGACAGACCTATAATGAAGAATATTACATAGATATCAGCCTTGATACAAACTGATTGCCCCCATATTCACGCTCTAAAAAATAAATTATAAGACAGGTGGTGAAAGGAAATTCAGAAATGATTGCCCCCACCTAGTCCAAGAGACGATGAAAGGAAATTCAGAAATGATTTCCCTAGTCTCAACATTTAAATGCATAAATATATTCCGAAGTGGTGAAAGGAAATTCAGTAAAAGGGGCCAGATAACTTCACCAGGGTACTGAACAAGCTCGCTGGTAGTGAAGCAATGTCTGAGATATCTGTAAGGTTGTTATACATGAATATCAATCTACTCTGGTAACCAATTCTTTTTAAAACCTGATCCACATCCCAAATTCAGACGGGACTCCCCAATTAAAAACATATAATCTTATTCTTTTGATGCAAGACAAGAGCCGCAAGATCTGTTGGGTCTCCTAGGACTGTTTTGATTGTCTTAAAACATACCTGAATTTAGTAGCGAGAAAGGAAAAATTGTGAAAGGGACTACAACTATGTTGAAAAAGAGTATCTGATTCTGAAAAAACTTTTCAAGGTAAATAACGAAGTCATTTTCCCCCTTCGGTCCTCTTTTCTCGGGAACCTTTTCGCCTGATTGAGATTTTTACTCCATTTACCCAATATTTTCACGTGGTCCACTATTCTTCCCACCTCACAGGAAGGCAGGATCCCTAGTTGGAGCCTATGTTGGAGCCTCCCTTGTTTTTCTAGCCCGACACAAATTTCATCTTTATTACTTTAAATCTAAAAAATGGTTTTCATTTTTCCCTCTGAGATATCAAGATCTCTGAAGATTTATCATGCGAGCAGCGATGATTATTCTACTCTCGAAGCAAGTCCTACCTTTCGTAAAAATGTTTCCTCTTTTTGTTCTACTTTGGGTTCTCGCAGGTCGGATACTATAACTCATGTAATTCACATGTCCCGAGTCACGAAATGGCAAAATCATTTTAAATTTTCACTCAAGACAGTAACGAAGGTAAAGTTTTCCCTAACTCATTATTAAGAGTCATCGGGGTTTCGTGCCTCGGCGGTCACCAAACCCAAAATTTTATTTTCACAGCCCTGATAGCCAAGAACACGAGGTCCTTTTTGAATAACCCATGTCAAGGATTAAAGGCAAAAGCTAACCGTGGTAAAAAACAATCTCGGCGTTTCACCATTCGGTGCTATCTTTTCGAAAGTTACACCGTCTAAACCCCTACTCACGAAATCATGATGCAGTTATAACGTGATTAATTAATCACTTAATCCAAGATTATCCTCCCTTTAATTAAGCCATGTTATCACGATCTCGCGGTTTCACAGCTCGGCATGTAAATCTCCCAGAAACTTATCTTCGAAGCTCCGCGTCGCGATATGGCGAAAGTAATAAATATAAAATTAATCAAGCCCCAAATCACGATTACCTTTTATCAACCAAAGTTGATCTTCGTAGTCTTGGGTGTTAGAGACTCAAAATGTTAAAGAAAAATCCCCGATATAACGAGTACCGAAATATTGATTAACGTTGGCAAGATTGGATTAATTAAGCTAAATCAAGACATATCCCACGTTTTGATGCTTGCATGATTCACGGGGAATCCTTTTCTCCCCACATGCCAATTGAATTTTAAACTGCCAAAATTTATGACATTAATGAGGAAATAGGGTAAATCTATGAATATAAGATCAGATTTTTACGGCAAAAAATTATTTCTAAATATGATTTGACAGACTTATTCTGAAAGGTACTGAGTTTTCAAATATATATGAGAGTTGTGGTTCATTATAACAAACACATTTCATATTATGCAAAGCACATTATATCCGAGTAAACTGACTTCTGTATGTATACACAGTTCTATCGCAGAAGAGATAAAACGCAAGCTTCAGCCATGGCTCTGCGGAAAGCATCGAAAGTGAATGTTGAGGTTTCGGGACAAGGCTCAGATAATGTCTCTGATACTTCACCCCAAAGTATCAACTCGGTCCTGAACTGGTCATATGTTTCAGATATTCTTCAAGGAGAATTGGTGGATTATTCCGACGACTCTGACAACAACGAAAGAGATGATATAACCACCAAGTACAAAATAGTCGTCCAATCCAGAATGCACAGAGTAGCAGCCAAGCCGTGGTTGCTTCCATATTATGATATGGTCCGATGGGCATTGGACCATGTGGACATACCTACCAGAACTATCATGAATGAACAAAGAGTCACTATCGAGACTTTCAGGCCGAAGCATCTGCAAACCATGTATAAGCTGCCCACGACGTCCGACCACACATATGGCGCTGAATTCTTGGAGGAGTTCAAGGAGAAGGAATGCGTATAGTATGATAAAACCATGTCCAGTTTGATAAAGGATTGGGTTTCAAACACTGTGAAGTTCAGAGTTGATTCCCACGGCATATATTCAATCGCTTCGTTAGAACCACAGTACAAATATGTGGCCATGATGACCTGTCAGTTATATGGGAAAGAGGACACCTCGTATTTTTTCCTTTCGTGGGTGCCTCTAATGTTTCGGGTCACGGAAGGCAGCTACTTTGACTGGGAAAAGATACTTTCCGATATCTTGACCAGTCGGGTCACAGAGTATCGGGAGCAGAAGGAGAATGGGAAGGCGTCGTCATTCTTCATGTCTGCATACATTATGGACACAATTTGTTCTATTACACCATTTCCATTAATGAGCTGGAGTTGGACCCCGACCGAAGACGAACCCATACATGTATATCATGCAAAATTATGGGAAAACAAAGTGGAAAATTTTTCTTATGAAATTTTTAACTGGGTAATGGTGCCCTTGCATGTCGCCATTTTTGGTCACCCGCCACCCCAGATCTCAGAAAACATAGTGACAAATCTAAGCATCATAGCAGACTGGTACGTAGAAGCAGAATTTTCATACCTCAGAGTTTTTGGGGCTTCTATTCCCCCGCATGCGCTGCCATTGTTCATTCCCGACAAGTTGGCTTGTCATGAGGTTGCCCGGCAAACGGTAATTGGAAAGAACTTAAAGGGTACTCGAAGAAGGTATGGCCGTCTTTTCCTGTTCGTTTGAATTCTTATTCTTTATTAGATTTTGGGCATGCCAAAGCTGAGGTGACAACCCTGGAAGACCTAGATTTGGTCTCCATTGAATACAAGAAACACGATCCATAGAGGGTCGTGAGCAATCATTTGGACAATTGCGGGCTCAAGATATTTGAGCATGAGAATTCACCCTCGGATGAAATTTTCTGAGAAGCAAGGTCCTATGAGGAGATTCTAGCCCAGATACAATCCTTGGCACCCAAGGAAAGAGACGATGTTCTGAAGTTCCAAGAACATCGACGTAGTTTTCTTCCCGCTGTGTTGAGAGGTGAGGGTCCAGGTATTTTGGAGACTAAACAGAAGGATGCCGAAGGTTCTAAGGATACGACTCCCGACCAAGGAAAACACCAGGACGAGGGGGAACAAACGAAGAATCCAGAAGCAGAGAAAAAGACTCCAGACCCGCCAAAGAAACATAATCCAGAGACAGAGATAAAGATTCCAGAACAACTGAAGAAGCAGAGTCTGGTCGATACTCCGGGAAAATCGACGAAGTAGATCGAAGAACCCATCACGTCAGTTACCCCCTTGCAGTCGACGTAGGGAAATATCAATGTAGGATGGATATTCAATGAAGAGTTGAGGCCCATAAGAGTAGAAAAATGCCCTCCGAATGAGTTTTTCTTTGATAAAAAGAGAAAGGCAGTAGTGAAAAGGGAATTCTATCAAGAAGGAGATTCAACAGCCAAGAAATATAAAGTCATAATTGATGGAAAGGACAAGAAAAATGAGCAGTTCGCTACTGAAATAGCAGGGACACTAGGAGCATATGCCTCGGCGAATCAATTCTCAGTTGGGCTCTTAAAGAATCAACTTAAAATAAAAAATCACCTAATTAGGACTCTTGAAGCCAGACTGGCCACAACAACAGAGACTGCTAAATACCAGGCGAGCGTGGGAATAGAGAAGGCCATATTGGCCGATAAAAATGAGATAGAGATGCTCAAAACTAAGCTCGAGCAAGCACATCTGGTGGTTCGGGATGGTCAAATACAAGCAAGCCAGCAAATGGATTTGATCGAACAACTGCAAGCTAGAGTGGAGACCGCCGAGAGCAGAATGATAAACGTTGGGATGTTTAAATCCCAGACGATCGAGCTTCATAGCAGAGTCTCTGCGGCACAGCTAAATTTGCTCGCCAAGATAGGAGAGATCTGAGACAACTGTTTGCTGGTAAATCAGGTTTCCAAGAACTTATCTGCCAGAGAAAGGGATGTCGGAGCAGCTCGGGTCGCCTTCCAAGAGGCTGTGATATCCACAAACAACACAGTTTCGGCAGGTACTCCCAAGTTCACCATTTCAGAGCAAACCAGAGGAAACATTCTATTAAAGGAATGGGAGAATAACATTGCCGAAGGCAAACAACAAGCCCAAAAGATAACCAATTCCTTAGAGGAGGATTTTAATTCTATAGACGATGAGTTGTTGGGAATTGACAGCAGAGGTGATGCCGAGACGTTGATGCAAATGAATGTGGAAAAGATCTCGCTTTATCTGAAGGAAAAAGAAGAAAGAGATTCGGCCAATATTTCTCAAATGACTATTGTAGACATAGTCCAAGTAGATAAATGCATGATTAAACCCAGCGTGCAATTATGCACCATCGACATCATAGATTGATAGCTGGAAGATAGGCTACAATAGTTAGCCTAAGAATGTTACTTCGTTGAAGCCAGCTGTCAAGCAGAACTGTCGCGGCTAATATCTCAGCTTGTTGAAATATGTGTCTCCTGTACCGAGCCCGCATGACAACAAACGCCTGGCACCAAGTGAAGACAGAGAAGGAGAAATGGAGAGATTGCTCTCCTCCCTGTCATAACCAAAATTTTGTGACTATTGAGATTCTATCTTGTAAAATTGTATAAATATACCACAGAAATAAATAAACAGGGCTAGACATTTTTGTGTCGATTGTAACAGAGTTTTTTACATTTAAGAGTTAATACAAGCAAATCTGAAGATTCTCAATTCCGTCACGACTGTGTTACAAGTTTGTTTCCTTGTATTTCATATTTCGTTTCATTCCATATTCCTAATTGATGTGCTTCGTTATAATTTTGTACAACCACTACTATAGCGAATGAATTTTGGTTTTCTGTAATTGTTTACTGTTTTTCCTCTGTACCAGCTATCAACGGGTGTAAGACCAGTCTAAATTTTCATAACTCTACACATATTCTCTGCTACATCGGTTATTTCCTTACAATTTTCCTCTTCTTTTTATATGTGAAATTTTCCTCTGATAGGAGCCTTACACTATAGACAACTAAATATTTTTCTCCCACCTTATACCTTTTATTAAAATATAATATAGTTACGGGAAAGAGCCTTTGATTTGCATCCCTATTTTATTCCTAAAACCATAAATTCTCTTTTATACAACCAAATTGAGACAACACTTAATCTCTCTGAAGTTTTTCCCACTTTTACTGTTCTGCCATGACTATCCCTGTACTATCGAACCAAATGCATATTGCCTTAAACCTTTTTGACAAAATTCTTAAAACGGCTACTAACCGGGTCAAACTTGAACGTTCATGGGCAGCCATTGAATAAGATATAACTATCCAGGAACAGTTGGAAGCTAGACAACGCCAATGTAGAAATCTTTCCTAGTTTCCTTTTCCGTAGGTTGACATTTCTCTTCTCCATCTTTTACACACTTTCAGATGCCTTGACACTATACTTATAAGACTTAAGTACAGACTCAGGAACAACAATACCTATACCAGGACCACATAGAGATCAGAGTGTATGGGTGCGAATTGGCTCCATACAAGTTGCCAAAATATTTTCTCATAAGGATATTTTCCCTGGAATACATAAGACAAATGATCAATTCAGATAACATACATTTTGTTTCTCTAAAGAAGAAGCAGCAGCTCATAATCAAAGGGAATATTGGGTCTTTCATCTGCAATAGCCGAGGCGTCGGGGAGGAAGCAGACAGATTGATTAAAGAAATGAAGTTTTTTTCTAGCTTCATATGGCACTATGACCCCTGCATAATAATTTAAGATATGAGAGTTAAGAATAAGAACATCCCATACGTCCACACATCCAGGCCTAAGATAGAGAAGTTCGCCAACTAGACAGAATGGGATCCAAACACTTTGGTTGAGATAGAACAGTAAGACCCTTCGTTCACTATCTCACAGAAAACTATGCCACAGGCTTCCAAGGAGAAAATGCCCAGGAAGGACACTTCACCTTTCAATACTGAAGTATCATCCGAAGAATTCCAACTACATACCAAGAGGCCAAAAACCAATCAGGCACCTAACATGGCTGGTGAAAAGGGAATGCAATCCACTATAACTTTGGAGGTTGATCGGTCGCTCCTTAGTACAAGCAACAAACAAATCATGACTACAGTGTTGCCCAAGAAGCCTACAGATACTCCACCAGTCAGCCAGCTGAGAAAAATAGGACCGAAATTGAGTATTTTTGAGAAGTATGATCTGATCAAAAAGAAATATCAGACGTTGACCAACAACACGTATGCTCAGTTTTGGAAGAAAACATCCACTGCACAACACAGACTTCTTTCTGCATTCGACACTGAGAAGGGTAGAATGCACATGGCGTTTCTGCAAACACAAGTGCCAGACCCGAAAGTAATCACCGATTACAAAAGGGAAAAATTTGAATTTCATACTAAAGATGTGCATCCAACTGATCAAATGGATCTGCAAAGACAAACTGGAGAAATGGTTTTCTCCACATTGGCACATGCTTCTATTTCTGCCTCCAAATTACAAGTATCTCTGAACAATGTCCAGACGCAGCTGAAGTTATAAAAAATATCATCCTTTGCCAAGGATAACAGGATTAAGACATTGGAAGAGCTAGTCCTCAAGATTGGATATGTTCCCTCGAATGTGAAAGCAGTCGAGGAGATGCTCAAAAAGAAAAATGTTGATATAGAATCTATGAGGAAACAGTTGAAACTACCACCAACAAAAGATTCATAGGCGAAGGAAATAGCGAAGACAGAAGGGGAAAAAGATGAGATGCTCAAGCTCATCATGGAGTAGAATGCATAGTTGAAGGAAATGGAAGCAGAATAGGAAAAACTAGTGAAAGAGAAGGAGCAATCAAAGCCCATGGAGGTGATTCCACTAAGCGCAGTTCCACTCACAGGAGTGAGCACAACGTTAGTATTAGAAATTCCCTCAGCAACTCCACTGACAGCTCTGAAGAAGACTGCTGAACTGGCTAAATCCATGGAAGAAATGAATTTGCAAGAGACAGAGATTAGAAGACTCAAAAAGGAGATTGAGAACCTTCAGGAACTCAAGTATTCTTACCAGACTAGCTACTCCAAGGAAAAATAAACATCAAACCAACTTAAACAAGAATTGCAACATCTTCAGAAGAAAACAGTGGTAGGCAAAACACTTGTTGAGGTCAAGGAAAGTTTCTGGATGGACATCACCAAGTCTATGAATGAAATATGGTCGATGATACAAATCATGTTCAAGAAAAATGAGTTGGTGTAGAGAAATCAGCAGGCTATCGAGAAGATAAGAGCATAACTGGGAGAGATGCGCACAGAAGCTGCCGAGATCATCAAATTTCTGAATTCCAAAACCAAAGAGGAACTAGAAGAATTGAAGATTAAAGATAGGACAGATACCATTCTTGAGGTCAAGAGGGTCTTGACCAAGAGAGGACTGATGCTACAGCTAGAGGAAAAGGTCCAGACCATGGATGCAGGAGTGCAAATATTTTTCAGCAAGATCAAAACTCTGCAGAAGAAAGGCCTTCCTGGTATGAGAGTTATAAATGACAAGTTAATGACGCTTGTCGATTACAAAAAGAAGCTAGCCACTGTCACTAAGGATAGCTCAAAATTCTCAGGAATACAAGGCAGTCTCATGGGAAAGGAATTATTAGATTCTTTACAGTTCAACATTAGTATACAGCATGAGATATGGTACATCTTCATCATCAAGCCAACATTCGCCAAGTACACATAGATGGATGAAGTATAGCGAAGATTACTCAAAGTCAACATTCCCAGTCACCTTCGATGGGAAGAGCTTTGCAATATGATCGAGTAGTCAATGAGGTGTCCAAGCTTAGTCAGCTATCCAGTCAGAGGAGGTCATGTAGAGTCCTCACCAACGGTTCACCCCAGAAATCAACATGAAGTTTCAACACATCATCAAGCAGTTTCCTAAATTTTTGTATCTTGTTAAGTTAGTTAGCTAAATTTAGATTTGCCACGTCTTGATCTTTAATGATAGGGTCGTATGTAATTTTTATTATAAATACTTCAAACTTTGAAGTACGGAGGGTTGATCTTTACGCCCTGCAAGCTACAAGACCGTAATCTTTTTCAAGAGATCTTCCATTAATACAAAGAAATGTTTTCACTGGATTCTCGCATGTTATTCATTGGTGATGTTTTATTTTCTATGTTGAATGTTTTCTTTCTCAGTTGTCATATTGTTTTCTAATCTAAATCTTTTAAAAGTAACACATGTTGTAGGATTTATCTTCATATACCCTGTTTCATACTTTGAAAGATCTTAATGTTTATCTTTTGATATTATAGTGAAGAAATTCTTAACTGCTTCTTTACTTTAATTGATATTCTCATTTTTTCCGCTATTCATCATTTTACTGCTAAAAGAATCCAGCGACTGCATTATCTTTCCCTGTGAAAAAAATATTTTGTTTTTGGTTTAGATTTCTATCTTTATAACACAGACCCCATATCCCAATGGATACGTAAAGCCCATTCAGCCAACTTAACAAAAACAACAACAAACCAGTCAATCTTATTTTTTATAACTAGCCTAATATCTTAAAGTTAAAATAGAGATAAATCATATAGAGAGATCCCTCTCTAAAATTGGTAGGGATAGATTCTAGTTTCGAAGTGGTTGGATGAAGTTACCTCTCGTAGATTTCTTCTTTCCTGACAACCTTTGGGAATTTACAGAGTGATAACACCCTGTGATCGATAATTTTCAGCTGAAAACTGAGAATATCGGTGTTATAAAGTATTCTTCCCTTATGGGTACTTTCGACTTCATGACACCGAGTCATCAAATTTATGCCATGTCCAATAGGCCCATCTTGACATGGAGATCCATTCCTTTCTTCACTTCCTATTTTAGTGATCCTTGGACCATACCTTCCTCAATTGCGTCTTGTGAGGTTCAGCCACATACTAGCATTATATCACCAACCTCTGTTAGTCATGTTGGATATTGGTCGACAACCTCTGCCAGTAATGTTGAAGACCAACAACCAACCACTGCAAGTCATGATGGGGGGAAAAATCTATTCATTTCTAGTCACACTGCACATACATCACCAACCTCTTCCAGTCATGTTTGGGATTCATCACCAACCTCTACTAGTCATGTTGAATATTTGTTACTAGCCTCTGCAAGTCATCCTGGAAGCATCTCACCAACCACTACAAGTCATGTTGGGGGAATTCATATGATTGAGAAGCCTAGACGTGTACGACGTAAGCCCAAGTTCCTTTGTAGGCTTTGCAAAGGAGATAACCTTACTCGTTTGTGCCCTGCTAATGTTGTGGTACAATAAGTGTGGTCCTTTCCTAGGGGCCCTTCGGGTTCTGATTCATATTTGGCTTCTAAACCTTCTTTGGTTGATACAACAGTCATGCTAATGCAATATTTGGCCGACAACCATCTTCCTTTAGGGGCTGATGCATCCCTTGACCTTGTTGTCTCACATATTGTTCAACCAACGATCGTATCGATGTAGTCTTCGACTGACACCACTCCTATTTTTGAGGGTGATGCATCTCTTGACCTTGTTGTCTCACATCCAACGATTGAATAAGTGTTCATTCCATTGTAATATTCGTCCAATACAAATCTTCTCTTGAAGAGTGACAAGCCTAAGGAAGTGAAATTTCCAATGCAATCTTTGGTCAATCCCACTCTTCTTTTGGAGGGTGATGCATCCTTGGACCATGTTCTTAGCATTTCTAGTTTTGTACCTTCTTCAGTAGGGAGCATTCCAATCTCTTAAAGTATGCTCCCTCCAAGTCCTAGGCTGGTTTCCTTTGATTGGAATGATCTTTTAGAGTATCGATTTCCTTCTTCTATACCCTTCCAGATAAGGGTAATTCTTCGATATATTACACATAAGGTAACCTTTGCAGGTATTTTATCCCCCTCGACTTGGAAATCTTTGGGTTTTCACAAGCTTGTGTCATCTCTTCATAATTTGTTGACCTTTCACAGAAGTCCTGCATGGGAAACTTGGCCTCCCCCATTACATGTTGCTTAGAACAACATCCACGAATCTAAGTTAAGCTCTTTTTCGACTCATTAAAAAAATGAAAAATATTGTCGAGTGGTTTTGACCCTTTCACACTCATTAAATTAGACTTGAAAGGTCACGAGTCTGAGTTAATCTCTTTTCCGACTCATTCAAAAAACAAAATGATTGTCAAGTGATTTTGACCCTTTCACATTCGTTAAATTGGACTTGAAAGGTTGTGAGTCTTAGTTAAGATTGTTTCCGACTCATTATCAAAAAGCGAAAAGATTGTCGAGTGAACTTGTCTCTTTCACACTCGTAATTGTTTTTTGAAAAGACATCTATTTGGCACAAGTTTATCCCATTTTCACACCAAGTAGACTAAAATACATAAAAAAGTACATTTTTTGGTGTTACATTGTGATTGCATCTCATGCCCTTGCTTGCAGTATTGAGCCTATAGTCAGTTCTCGCTTTGCGTTATAAACCGTTTGCCTCAGAATTTTTGCATCCTCAACCAAGCAGAGCCTTGTTTATATCCTTCGCAATTTGACACCCTATACCTAAGAGGGAATATTCCCCTGAGTGTCCATATCCCACATGGATTTCCCTGCATTGATCATAAGTATGTTCCACTGCTAGAACTAGTTTTTCTTACTTGCGACAATCTTTTCCTCCTTTGTATCATAACATTCATTTGTCTATGAAAAAAAAAAAAAGGATGGGCAGGAAGAGAGTATTATCTTATGTTGGTAGCAGTCGTGTTGCCTTTGAATAGAGAACAAAGTTATTGAGTCCATTCATCATCATAATTTTGGGATTAGCATGACCTTAGGAAGTTGAACTCGTTACAGAGTCTTCTCTACCAACTGGTTACTCTTCCAGTCCCTATAGAGAGTTTTATTGATGCCTCTTGCATATTATGATTTCATCATTGAGTATTTGTTGTCAGAGTCCTTCGTATGTATCATGATCTTGTTGAAAGGAAGTCTATCAACCTGTGTCGACCACTCCTTAAAACTCTTGACTTTGCATGTCAGCCATACCCTCAGTTTGTCTCAGAATCACATGATATTGCGAGTCCCATCATGCACCCTGGCCCTACTTCCCTCATTGGTAGGTAACCTTGAACCCAACAGTCGACATTTCATCATTGGTCATTGACTAGGTGGTTTCCCTTGTGTTCGATGGAAGGACATTTATTCACACATTGGGATTCATGTAGTGTCTTGGATACCATTATCCTTATTGGTGGTTTCCTCTCCTTTGTCAACAGTTTTGATCATTGGCTGTTATTCAAAGGGTCTTTTTTGTGTACCACTTGCACTTGGCACACGTGAAAGATGCATAGGGTCATTGGTTCGTGAATGTGATCTTCGTATGATTTCCACCAAATCATGAAGCTCCTACTTTGTACCTTGTGCTACCTAATGAGAGATTCCTTAATGCTCTCCTTTCAATGGGTCTCTTTCCATCGAATTTAGCTCATTTATTGTGGAAACAGGACCTAGAGTCTTATGAGTATCTTGAGGCTTGCAGTCATCAGTGGTAGGTTCTCTCGCCATCGACAGTTGGGAATAAAAAAAAGTCTCTTGATCGATGTATTCTTCAAGTGTTTGACACTGAATCCTCTATTCACACTTGTAAGAATGTACTTGGTGCCTTGATACCTACTTTCATTATAGGTAGGTTGTCTCACGTTTTTTAATAGTATACCTCAATGACCAGTAATCAAACAATGTCTCATTATGTTCAACCTCAAATCTTTTATTCACATGATGTAGACTTTCACCCTTGGTAGATTGTGTAGAAGACTTGAAGACATCACTATGTGGCCTTCGATTTCCTGAGTTGTTGCTTCATTTTCATTGGACCAATACCTATATGACTTCAGTGATCATGGGAGATCATATTGTACTCCATGGTATACAAATATCTTCATATTGGTTTTCAGACTGGTTCTATTGGGCCTTGTTCATGACTATGACAACTATTGGCATGTAACCGCATTTGTATTTTCCTATTCACAGCTACAAACACCTTTTTGGTATCTTTTCACATGGATATGTAGTGTAATTTTATTGGCAACCATGTATGTAAAGTCAGTGCAGAATGTAATGAGCAATTAGTTCATCCACCTGGTCCCCTACCACTCCACCTCTGGGTTACTTATAATGTATTTCGGTCATCACAAATACTCCTCTGACCTCACACATTAGGGGGAATATGTTATAGAAATATTTGCCTCACCCTATGCAATCTTGCACTGAGGGCCTTATTCCATTTCCCTATGCAGACTTATCTTCCCTGTTGATAAAATTCAAAGACAAAATTAATATTTTTCGACATATACGCATCTTTCACACTATACAACACACTATACATCGATATTTGTGCCAGAAAATAATATTTAAATGTCAGGTTTCCATTTACCTTATCCTTGGCTTTCCATATACTGGAAACGTTCCAACTCAGCCCTTCATTTCAATTTTGAATGCTATAAATGGGCCAATTCTGAGCTATGGAAAATGTAAAAGAATTCAACTTTGACAACAAAGTTACTCTGGAGAAATTATTACTTCATATTGAGTCTGCATCCCTTTTTACTTTAATTTTGAACACAATGTTCAACCCCCAAGCTCTTTCCTTATTGATGGAGAACCCCATTGTCTCCCTTCTATGAGCTTGCCTTTGGTGGAGGATTGAAGTGATGGAGGCCTAGCTGGAAGGAACTTGGTTTCTCGGTTCCAAACAGTTCCGACACAGAAGTCTGTAATATTTTCTCTTCTGCTAATCATTTATTTATAGAAATACTCCTTTCTCGTCCAATTGATATCATGAAAATATATGAGTTATTATCCATGGTTTTTTTTTTGTTTATTAATGGATTATGCTATCTAATGTGCTAACCTTTTATATTATCACCATATGCTTGATTTGCTTGTTTGTTGAGAACTAGTTGCAGGTATATAGCTTTGGGTTCAAGTGCTCAACAATGGACTTCATCGAACATCTAGATGAGGTAGGCCTCTTTCTTATCTCACTTTCAGATTGGTTTATTTAGCATGTTTCTAGGATAGATTTGATTTCTGCAATTGTTTCTGTCTGTTGTGGTTTACCCTAGCCATAGAGAGATTTTCCTCATAACACCACACCTCAAAAAACCTCTGCGAAATTGGTAGAGCCCTCGTTGAAATGGTCCTGCAGAATTGGTAGTGCCCATCATCAAAACAACTATCTCGATTTGGTAATGCCACTGTTAATCTCATCTTAGGAGATTTCCTAGCATTTTGCAGAAATGGTAGCGTTACTGTGTACTTTGGCTAGGAGCTTTCGTAGAACTTTAGGTAGAAAAATGGTAGGACATTCTATACAAAATATTCCATAGTGTCATGGCACTACAAAATGTCTATGGTTGTTCTGTGTGATGAAATCAATCCTTTCAAAAGAACAAAAAAATTGAGCTGATAGGTTAGAAGCCTGTAGATGCTTGTATAGGTGGAAAAAATTATACCTCATTGATCACTTACTCTTGCAAAAAGAGACCACCCACAAAAATGGAGATTATATCCCTCAACTATTTTATCAACCTAGCACTCCTCCTTGTTGAAGGAGAGTTTCCTTCTAACATAGAAACATGTTTTTCTTTTACAGGGATAGTCTTCTTGACTGCAGGTGTGCTCTTCTTCACTACTGGTTCCTCTCTTTCAATTGCAGCTTCTATCAAAACAGTCAAATTCCTCTGGGCCAATTCATCCCTGAAGTGTTGCAATTTTGCCTTGAGTTTTCTATTTTGAGACTGAAATCCTTTGTTTTGCCTATAGAGGCTCTTAAGTTTCTTATGGAGAGGCAGAGCTCTTATTGCTGCAAATATTGCTAGGTCAAGGGTGTTACGGTACATATCCATAATCTCTTTCATCTTGATTCTCTCATATAAAATTTCTTGTTTCAAATGAGAAACCTCCTTCCTAGCCTCCCTGAGCTGTCTAATCAATATTTTGAAAGTGTGATTGCTAGGTGGAGTGATGATGTTGATAACATCAATAGGTTTCTCCATGGATTCACCTTTGTCTTTATGTTGCACAGGGGCTTTCTCTATCACCTCAATAGTACTATCAATTCCTTTTCCCTTATCTTTCTTTTTCTTTTCTATTTCAACCTTGGGTAGGTATTCTTCTTCAACAACCTCCTTAAGAGTTGATGATCTAGTAAAAGGATTCCCGACTTTTATGCTAGCTGCTAGAGTAAGTGAAGATAAATGCAATTTTCTTCCCTTATTGATTGTTTCTTTGGTGGATGAATGGATTTATTACAACTAAATTGTAGGAGGAGGTGAAAAGTCTCTCTGTGGAGAATGATAAACCTCCCTCTCTTCCTCTTCAATTTCCTTAATGAATATTTTTTCTTGAGCAATGGATTTTCTCTTTCTTCTCTTGCTTGTTCCTGCTAGAGCAGCACTAGTAGATGGCAAAGAAATTTGCATCTTTGACTAAGGAGTTGAAGCTATGTCCAACTTCATATGAGCAAAAACAATGAATTTTTCCCAAGGAATGTTCCTCTTCTTCAATTCTTCCATCACCAACATCCTGGTCAATCCACAGTGAAAGACACTAGTATCCACAACCTTATACTTGGATTGTACTCTATCAGGCATCTTTCCCATGCTCCTTAGAAGGTAGAAAGGAATATTTATTGCATATTTACTATTGAAATGAAGAAAAATAATTATATCGTAATCGTATAACATGTTAAACCTTCCCTCACATGTAAACTATCTCTGGACGATCTTCAACATCTTTTCAAAATATTCAACTAGATGTCTTCTAAGTACTCCCTTGGACAAGTTGTGTGTCTGATAATATGGTTTGAGGAAGTCCTTCGAGAAGGAAACATTTAAGGTCATGGATTTAAACCACCTCTCACTATTATTAGGAATCCCTGTGGCTGCTGCAATGGAGCCTTCAGACACCTCAAAATCAAGGTCTCCCATCTTAGTCTTAAGGCCATCAAAATGTAATGTGCATTGTCTTGCCACTTCAGGGTGTCCCCTCTGGATGTTTTGGAAAAAGAGAGGAAAACCACCCTTTGAAAAACATCCCTAACCATGGGCTCAACATAGAAAAGGTGCATGTATGAGGGTTTAGTCCTTACCACACTTCCTCCCTTGTGAAACTTCATTTTCTGAGGAGTGTCCATGGGTAAAGACAAGGGATCAAAGGTTGTGGTATAGTGAGGGGTAAGGAAACAAGCATAGGAAAATATCAAGATGGAAGAGTGATGATACAGTGAAATCAAAGGCTACTTCAAGGGTATTTGAATACCAATAGGTAAGACTCCAATCCAAATAAAATTTAGCATAGGGAAAACAGGGGAAATGTAGCGAGGTTTCAGCAACGTCTTTCTGTAGCGCAATGCACACACAAGGAACATGTGATTGCACGACCACTCAATACTCAGGAGTACAATGAATTGGTGTCTTCAATAAACAAAAACTAGGTGACAATGGATGAAAATTCTGTGAGAGGGAAACTATAGATGGAGAATTGGTGAACGAGGGAGTGGTTTGCAGCAACGGTCGCTACCAAAACTCAGGCAAGATATATACCAAGAATTTTGTATGCAATGGAGGGATCTCACGGAGTACCTAGAGAAGTAATTGACAATGGAGGCTTTACAATGGGTTAGGAAACCACCACAATCATATCAGCCTTGAATTCAACCTTAGCAGTTGATCTCGTAGTGTTTCTTGCAACTGGTCTGAACTAGCGATTTCAGCAGCGCCGAGTTTGAGAAAATTCAAATATTCAAAACCGTTATCAAACTCATTTAAAACCAAATCTCAATATACATATTTAATGAACCACGATGATGAAGAAAAGGTATATGTGACCTCAACGGATTATGACAAATCATGGCAAGGATCAAAGGACAAGGAGTGTGCTACGGAAACTCCTAGTGAGTTGGCAACACCCTTTTTTCAAAAAACATTGATTTGAACCACCTTTAATCGGACATAGGGACAACATGACAATTATAAAGGGTATGAGTGGAAAGACTATCATGTCAATTCATTAAGGTAATGGGATAGGTTATGCTTGGTTTCAAGTCATGAGGTGAGTCAAAACCATAAGCCATAAAATGAACCTAAGCTTAAAATTTATGTGAGGGAAAAAAAATGATGCAAAACCTAAGTCTTTATTTATTCAAGCTAACCTAAGCAAATCTCACAAAGAAAAATAAAGAAAATTTAAATTCTAAAGGATAAAAAAAATTAAACCTAAGAGATATGTTAGCACTCTATAAATTTTGTCCGGTTGAATAGACAAATGACAGAGGTATTTGTTTCAACCAACTTTAGAGTTGAGGCACTAGCCTGCTCAACTCAGAGAGGGGTCTCTTGTGTTGCTTTATATATCTATGGGAATCAATGGCTATATTTGGTTTGTTTTGGGGGTTTTGATAAATTTGTTGGAAAAGAAGGGGAGGAACACTATGGGCCATGGAGTCAAAACTCTGAAAGTGAACTAAAATAATGCATCGAATGATAGAATTCTCCAAGGGACAAAGGATAAATGAGGCGATGAATCTGAGTTATTTTTGAATTTAAAAAGAGTGTAGGAAGATAAAGAGAACAAATAACTGCATCAGAGAATTACTAAAATGAATTATGAATAAGTTAAGAAGACAATCACACAGTTTAAATTGCGTAAGCCAAGAGCGTCACAAGACGAATTTTGGTCCTTTAAACTCTCCAATTTAAATAGAAGAAAATGTAAATGAAATGACAGGTTACAGGAAATACATACGAGGAAGGGAAACAAGGCTCATATCACCACCCGTTAGAATATTTTCACAGAGACTTCAAAATATTTTACATTTATATTCAATTCAAATTCAAAAAATTTACAAAATAGAGTATGATACAACCAAAATGTGCTCTTGCACTTCTGCCAACATTAATCCATTCAAGTCTCTCAATACTTATACAATTTGATCAAAACAACTGAAACTAAAACGTTTTAGTTTCTCTAATATTTTCGAATGACAGTTTCGGTATACGAAATAATTTACAATAATTAGCAAAAGTAAAACGTTTCAAAATCATGAACAATTTCTGTGACTGTTTGACTTCTTCAGTGCCATCTGCCTCACTCTAAGCTTCTATCGGATCTGCAAAATTGGTGACACCTGGAGATCACCTGTTGGTTCCAGAGACATTGCACTTTGTCTTACCCAACAACATGATTTATTTCCATTGTGTATCAGAGGGGATTTCGTAATCCATCATCTCTTTAATCAAAATTTCCAAGTCAATGTATGTAGCATAAGACATGGTTGGCATGCTGACCTTCATTGTTTTAAACGTGTTTAAAATTTCTAAATCTGTAGCCAAATACTCTACCAGACTTGGGCCTTTCATACTTTCTTCCATATCCTCGAACTTAGAATGATCCATTTTGCATTTCATGATGAGAGAGTGATAGTCTTCTTGATTGTATAACGAGCCTTTACCATCCCAAAATGACGAAAGACCTTTTTCGAACAAGTTTTCAAAAGCGTCTTTAAACTCATGTATGCTGTATTCCATTTGCATAGTTTTTTTCTAGACCGATCCGAGTAAGTTGTTCTTAGCAATGATCCTTCTGGTTGAAATGATCAAAGCGGTCTTGTATTTCACACCAATGGTTTGAAGTTCATCAGTTGGTACAACATTCAGTAAATCAATAACATTTCAGGCCCACTCCGAGGGATTCTTTGCTAATATTTCATTTACAACAACGCATTTGTTCTGAGCTATATCAACCATATTATCTTTGTCGTTGATAAAATTTAGATAAACCCTGAATTTAGCAATCTCTGTAGCAATAGCGTCCCATATTACATGTTTTTCCCCCTTGAATAACGTCTTGCCCTTTAACCTGGTTTTTAGCTTGCTCACTCTCTCCTGCAAATATTGATTTTCTCTATGGAGTTGAGCCATCTTTTCATCCTTCACTTTCATCTCCTACTTCAGATTTTCCATGTTCTCTTTAAGACTCTTGATCTCACATGTTTTTAATCTCACCTGGGACATAGCTTGGACTAACCCCTTAGTGCTTGATCCAACCTCTATATTAGCAGGTATAATGACTGCCATGTCTGATGTCACTTCCTGCGCTAGTGACCAATACTCCTTCTCTTTCTCCAATTGCAGTAGTTTAGCCTTGTAATCGAGTGCCTCTTGTCTGAATATTTCTTTATCTTGTTCCAATGCAGTCAATTCTGTTGTCTGTGGATGATCTATAGGTGACATCTTCAACCTTTTCTTTAGAATTTGGATAATCTTGTCATTTTCATCCAAAGAAGATTTCAACCACTGGGGACCTTCAGACTCTAGCCTTTTGACGCGTGTCATCCAAGCTTTGCTAGACACTTTTTCCTGTTTCAGTTGTCCATCGAGTTTTGATGCATATGTTGTTAATCTTGCAAATTTTAGAGACAAGATCAGATAATCAGAATATAACATGTCACTGACATTCCTATTAAATTTTACTTTGTCAGAGGCAACAATGTTTTCATAGTGCATTTTGATCTCAGATACTTTATCATCATCAACCTCTGCAATGTTAAATGTCTTTTTCTCCACATCCCTAACCGAGAGTAAGGAAGCCTTATGCTGAGAATTCCTTTCTACCTCAGGTAAAAGGTATCTTATTTCTCATTGTTTTCCATACTTCCCTTCACAACATACTGATTCATTAAATCTTCCTTGGACTGGTACATTGCCCCAGGTGTCTGGCCAAATATGTATTTCCTTCTACTGAAAACCTTTGTGTTGCTTTCGTTTTGTGGCCTGATTTTTGTATTGGTTTCTTCGTTCTTGGTTGTAGCCTCTACCATCTCCATGCATGTTTTTCCTTTGAGGTATTCTTCTTCTAGGTCAACTACTTGAGATGATGATGTGATTTTCATTTTCTTGAGAACATTTTGTTGGTTGCTGGCACGTGGTGCTTCTAAATTGTTCCTCTTATTGTAGTTGCTCATTTTGGGAGTTTTGATAACCAACCTAGGGGAAGGTTTCTGTGCTGGGCTCTACTGAGAGGCTAGTTTTATTTGTTTTGTTTGATATTGTTGCATGGTGACCTCCATCTCTGCATAGGTCTTTAGATTGGCCAACTTGTCGAATCCTTCGACATGTTCATGTTCATAGGGAACTTATCTACTAACCAATCTTCTCTTTGATATGATCTAATGCGGGTCATATCTTCTCCATTGAAACTATGTGAAAACAAATTCATTGAGCTTGGATTGAATCTGGGGCAAACATGACTTATTCTTCACCACAAAGGGACTTACCACGAAAGGAAATTTTAGATTAGAAGCCTTGTGTGCTTTCAGAAAATAATCAGTCTCTAAGATGATCCTTTGTCTTATGAACTCCAAAAACAAGATCCAGGGCGTCAGAACAATTGTTAAAAATGAGGTCCTTATTGGTATCCATATACCCAAATCATAGTAGATTGTGTGAAAAAAATCCAATCTCCTACCATGCTCTCTGGATTTGGCTGTAATGAGTTTTTCATTTCTTCTAGAACTCTCAGTAGATCTGAACAAAAAATGAGACTGTATACCCTGGAAATAATCTTGTTGATGAAGATGAGCATGGTGATCCTTTTACACTCGGTCGAAATACAAGCCATCTCAAGAAATTCAGTTTTGTTGGAATCCAAAAACATCCTCAGCAAGTGACTGTAGTATCTGAAGTGTCTCAATGAGCTGAAGTTGACTAGTTGTTGATATATATTCTCTGTAATACATTTGTGAAAACTGACACAGACTAACTAACCAGTCTGAAATAAAATCAAGAGGAAACCTAACATGACCTTTACCACAAACTTGTCATTATCTAACCCTAAAATTTGACTTAGCAAAGAACAAACCCACTGGACTTCGATAATCTTGACGCTTACACTGGTAGGTAATGACAGACTCTATGAATGATGTTCAAGCTTGATTATGGTCTGCAAAAATAGGGTTTTAAATTCGGGCGGGCATTCTCTATCAATTATGATCATTCTCTATTCCTCGAAGGGCTCTGACACTGTGGGGGAGGCATCTGGTATATTTAGAGTATGCCAAAGTGATGGACTGTCTACTTTACATAGAACTTTTGACCCTAATTTTTTTTAAATGATGCTTTCTCCCTGAGAATAACGCTCTGCACACCAGCTTACAAATTCGGGGAATGGAAAGACCATTTCTACGACATAAGGGATGATGGAGGCTAGAGCCGCTTTGAGGAAAGGTATGCATGTTCCAACATTTTCCAACAAATTCGATGTAGACACAGAAATGGGTGAGAATGTTATCACTGTGTCAAAAACGTCAAAATATCTGTCAATTAGGGCTTCCTCTCTGGAGGATATCTCTTGTTCATTCATGGATAAAAAAATAGGATTGGCAGCCATGGTGAAGAATACCTGTCAAGTGATGAAAAACATGAGTCTGGTTCGGTCCTGAGATTTGAAATTCAACTGGAAGCTTTGTGCCAAATTTCGACATTTGAATACTTCAAATTATCATATAATAATGTCGGGGGTTTCCTCCTTTTATAAGTATCTATTGACATCGAGTGTTGGAGAAAATAGTTTCAGGTGGACCGCTTTTTTCCCCGATGTGCGTTTGAGGGTGCCACACATCTGTGATTTAAACCATGGTAGTTTTCCCCGGTCTTCCCTCTATCAATTAATCCTTGTGCTATTTCAATCACCGATATAAGCTTCAACCATTGATCCTGGATGCTTCAGGTTCTACAGTCCACCTTTTCCCAGTGACTTTGTCATCAAGGGTTGGAGGAAGTGGTTTTAGTCAGACTTCTTTTTCCCTCGATGTACCTCTATGGGCGCCACACGTCTCGTAATGAAACCACGATGGTTTTCCCCAGCCCGCCCTCGATTTCTTAATCTTCGCATTAGTTAAATCTTCGATATGTGACTCAGCCGTTGATCTGGGCTACTTTCAGGATCGACGATCTGCCAATTCTTTCTCTTTACATTTCCACTATTTTTCCCATACATCACTAGATATAGCTAGTTTCTATGATTTATCGTATCTCCATGGCAATATAACCCTTCACTAAAATTTTGAAGCTCAGACACCATTTGGAAATTATTATGGTGATAACATTGACTCCAACTTGGGATGGTATCCTCCCTATGAGGTAGGAAAGAACTGTAGACTACATGCCTACCCATTGGGCTATAATCTTATGTGTGTGAGATGAATATGTTTACCTTTATTCACAAACTCCAAACCTACTCAGCATAGCTTAGGGCCTTCACCTCGGGCTTCAACCATGTTGTTTTTATTTCAACTTTCATAAGTAAATAAAAAGAAACGCAAAGCGGCTATGTACAATGAATGGCGGGGTGCTGATTTTTCAGACAATGTAATGCTTGAGGAACTTGCCATTCACAGGCCCTCCTCCGACGAGTTTTCCATTACTTTCTTCCAACAAATAGGTATTGTTCCCACAGTAAGATATAATTTTGAACAGGCCCAGCCACAGGTGATCAAATTTCCCATGTTTACCTTTATCCTCGTTCTTGGCATTACATCTTAGTACCCAATCCCCAGGTTCAAAGTCATCCTCCTTGGTGCATTTGTCGAAATCTTCCTTGATCTTGTCTTGACATAACTAGCTATTATTGAAGGTCTTTTCTTTGGTCTGTTGTATGTTGATGAGTTCATCCTCTATTCTCCGCCCGACGTTCATTTCCACTTCTTTCTCCTATAACAAATTCATTACCGACAATCCCAATGCAGTAGGAAAGATAGCTTTTGTACCATAAACGATTTGGAAAGGAGATGTGGAAATAGATCTCTTTGGGGATATCCTGTTAGCCTAGAGTGCATGAATGATCTTTTTTTTCCATGCCTTTTTGTTTTCTTGCAACAATATTTTGGTGATCCTGACCAATATTTTCTTTGAAGACTCGACCAATCCATTCCCTTGATGGTAGTATGATGTAGAATGACCAAGGGTAATGTTGTAATAACTGCAGAATTTTTCCAACCTTTTAGACTTGAAATCCGCTGCATTGTTGGTTATAATCTTGACTAGGAATTTGAAACTAGACAAGATATAGTCTTCTAGGAATCAAATGATAACATCATCTATATCATGTTAGGTAGGAATAGACTCAATCCACTTAGTAAAATATTCTATTCCAGTCAGGATCCGTTTGTGTTGGGTCGAGGACTGCAGGTGTATTTATCCTATAAAATCCAGGCCCCATTGTATGAAAGGATCTTCTACTGAAATGGGTTTCAATGATAGAGACTATAATTTTCATTTCACGTTGAAGATTTGACATTCGTGGCACTTTGACACTTCTTTATAAACATCAGGGAAAATACTTGGCCAGTAAAAATCGACTCTCAAAATTTTGTCCACATTCGTCTTCCAATAATGGTGACCTCCACAGTCTCCTTTATGGAACTCTCTTATGGTTTTCTCTGCTTCTTCTTCTATCAAACAACTCAACAAAATCCCTCCCAGGTCCTTCCAGTACAATAATTTGTTTACTATCCAAAATTTTGTTTCTTTCAAATTCATGAATCTCGCCTTTTTTTTTCTATACTCAGGAGGAGCTTGCATATTGTTTAACACAAAGATAATATTTTCATACCATGTAGAGTCAAGAAATTTCTGAGATATTTGAGGAGTCATCTTTTCTTGATCTGTTGTATTTTCTAATATATCTTTAGTGAAATTTATTTCCATGAGTTCACAGTTCGTTTGCGCCATCAGTCTATCATGTCCTTGTACTTTGATCAATTTTGTGGGTTCGATTTCAATATGATACTCTAACAACACTGCAATCCATTTTCCTCTCTTCCCTTTAGGATCAGGTTGTGTCAAGATGTCTTTTACTGAGATCCTCTGGACATAAGTAGTGGTATTTAAATGTAGAATATAAACCCTGAATTCCTTCAATGATTTGACCAAACTTCTCCATGATGTCGTATTTCAGAGGATCATCTCTCAATGTCTTACTGTAGTATTCTATGGGATACTCAAAATTCTGGTCATCCTTCTGAAGTAATACTCCTACAATTGTATGCTCAGAAGAGAAAGATAATAGTATGAAATATTTCTCAAAATTTTGACTAGCTAGCACAGGAGCCTTTGTTATTTCTACCTTGATGTATTCAAAGGATTTTTTAGGCTCAGGGACCCATTTGATTTCATTTCCCTTTTTTAACATGTTGGTGATATGTTTTATGATTTCATCTAAATTAGGAATGAATCTCCTTAGAAAATTTACCTTGCCCAGGAAAGATTGTACCTCTTTTTTTCTTCTAGGTATGCCAATCTTTAGGATTCCCTCCACTCTATTGGGGTTTGCCTTTATCCCTTCCTTTGAAATAATTTTCCCTAAGATTTTTCCCTCTTCCATGGAAAAATTTGACTTTTTTGGATTCAAGGGTATGCCAAACTTTCTACACTTTTCGAATGCCCTCCTGAGATGCTTGATGTGTTATTCATCTGAGGAAGAATATACCGTAATGTCATCCAGATATATAAGAATGAATTTATCCTTTTCATCTGTAAAATACATATCCATATCCCTCTAAAACATTTCCCCTGCATTTATGAGTCCAAATGGAATTTTAGCATACATAAATGTTCCCCAAGGTGTGGTGAATGTTGTATTTTATTGATCATCAGGATGTACTTGTTGATGAGTCTTAAAGCCCTTAAATAAATAGTAGGAACCAAACCCACCACCGAAGCCCAATTAGAATCTACAGTGTTTGTGATTGGAATGGTTCTCTAGATCTCGCAATCCGGCCAATTTAATCTATGGGATTTATGTTTTCTTGTGGAGGCATCTCCTTTAGTCAAGATTTTCTCTTTTGGTATTTTCTCTTTAGTTAGGATAAATGTGAGAAAAATATGTTATAAACCAACTTGACCACACAATGACAAAGAAGTCTAAAGACTGGGAAAGGCCAGGCTCAGGATAACCCTGACTCCAACATGCAGACAACGATCTCTTACCACAGGCCTAGTAATAATACTTTAACCATGTGAGCACTCGATCAGTAGCTGAGATTTTAACCTAAACTATCCAAGAAACAAAATGAGAGAAAATTTAACTACTGCAGAAGAGGCTGAGCTTCGGATAACCCGCTGCTCAAACATGCAACTGATAATCCTATACCATAGGCCTAGTAATAATATGTTAACCATGTGAGCATCCAATTACTGTTTGAGAATACTAATTTTTAGAAGAAAACATATATATGATAAGATCAATGGAAAGAAAAATAATTCATCTACCATAATCCTCCATCATATATCCACAAAACGATTCATCATTTCCATCATTAGAGAAAAGAACAACAAAGCAATTGCACTATATAACCTGACAATATATTCGATAGCTTTTAATTGTTACATCTTCTCATGAATTGAATAGGAAATAGTTCTTCTCCAGGCTCAATTACACATGCATATGATGAAAAAAACTTCGTCTCTAGTCCAGAAGGACTTCTTCATTCATAGCATCTCCAAAATAATTCTTAACAAATAGAAAGAAAAGAGTTCTTGCAACAAACCATCGACCCTTAGACCATCGATCGATGTTTCTATTTTTAATATAAAGTCTTAATAGTAATTAACGGTAAAATACAATTTGAGCTAATCAAAAATCACCACGTGGCGTTATCATCTGATAGTCTTTCAATAGTCCACCTGAGTTGTTTCTTGAAAAGGGTGGATTCTTTCATAATTGGACCATATAATAAAGAGTTCTTCATAGGTATGGGCCCACGAGAATTTGTTTTATTCCATTAGGGCCGCATATATCCCTTTGATGTCCGTTGCATGTGCTCGTTATTTTATCAAGGTGGAATTCAGTTGTTGCAACATGGTTTTAGCTTTGATTGGGTGTTTTGTGAATTGTCGCACCTGTCCCGGCCTTGCATTGGCTACCTTTATGCACTCTTAGACCCATAGGGAGTCTTGTTCGACATACATCTTGAGAACATTTCTTATGTCGATAAACTCACTGGGGTTTCTGAACTTGGGGAGCTTGATATATTTCATTACTTTATTAATTTTATCCCATTGCTTCTGGCACTTGGCATATTATTCTTGGTTCTCTCAATGTGGGTCCTGGGAGATCTTAGTCCAATATTCTGTGGATCTCTTTATGTGGTCGAGGCTATTTTTTATTAACATCTGAATTCCATGTTCTTCCTTTTCCCGACCCTGTTGGAAGACCTCAATGTATTCGATCCTTTCCACTGCTTGCTGTGCTCTTTCATGCCATCGTTCCATATCCTTTCATGCTGCAAGAGCCATGAGAGTGTCCTCCTATATTCTAGACATGGCATCATCGATGTCCTTCTGCGGGGATCTTTCTTTTGACACGTCCAATTCTGACTTGTGCTTGGGACTACCTGCTCGGGTCTCTGATGCATCAGGTGTTTCTATGTGTAAACCACTTTTGGATCCTTTTTCTTCTCGTGTGTCCTCTTGAATCTTAACATCAAGAACAAGAAGTGTTTTTTTCTCGGCTCCCTTCTCTTCTTCTACATGCAAAAAGGTTTTCTGTGATGCCTCCAGACTCTCATCATTAATGTATATATCTATAAACTTAGACAAAGAGTTAGGCGCACTAGTTTTGACCGACAACCGTCCCAACTTTGATTGAGTCGTCAAGGCTATTGGTGAATCGACTGGCGGCAATGTGGATTCAGGGTCATCTAACCTGTTGATGTTATCGGGGTCTGTGAGCTCAGGGTCGCCTACCCCTACCATGCTCTCTTCTGGGTTATTGGTTGGAAGGCTTGATAAGAGGTCCGGATCATTCAACACCATATCCATTATTTGCTAAGAATGTTGGAACAATAGTGTCCCTCTTTCTGTTGCACCTGGAGTTTCGATAAAATTCCAGTTTTGTACAGAGGCTTCCTGGGGAGCTTCCATCATTTCGACCGATTCGAATGTTACCCTTTCTTCCCTAGTCCTGATAATTTCTTTCGCTCTTTGCACTCTTTCATCCAAGGACACCACTTTCTCTTCCCAACTCATGGCCTTGAACTTGTTTATTTTGGGGTCAGCCATTCTTGTTACTACCTCGTCCCAATCTTGAGCCTTTTCAGTCAATATTTCATCCTTAAACCAGTCATGGGAATAAGGCCAACAAGACGATACTTGTGATGCATGTTTTGAGACCAGACCCTTGGGATTGTGCCTGCGAAAACGTCCTGTCTAGAACCAAAATTCCAATTGAATTAATCCCTCTTGCTTGGCCTACACAGTGTCTTTAACCTAGTAGAAGCCAATATGAAACCCATAGGGTATGAATGCCCGCTTCTTATGCTTCACCAAAGTGGCGTTGTACCCCTGCAATATAGTTTGGTAACATATTTCCCCTAGTACCAATTGGTCGGGGACATATATAGATAGAAAATGCGGTGCTTCTGTGGCATTGAAAGCCCTAATGTAGGTTTCGTACTCGTCTAGGTACTAGTGACCAACTTTCGATATAACTTTCTTGGCCGCATCAGATAGCCCTGGGAACTCCTTCTTGAATAGTAAGAAATGAATAGGTGTGATAAATTGGTTGCAAATGAGAGAGTAGGATATTTTATACCTGTTCTCCCACAAGATGCTAAAATAGACATGGACCGGGAGCTCGGGAGTGTGCCAGCTCAGGTTCATTCTTGCGAAGACATTTCTTGCACAGATGACATCAAATAGATAAGACGCCATGTAGAAGGAATGAGTGTATCCTTCCTTCAGTTGTTGAGCCCGTAGAATGCAGGTGCTAAGCTGTTTGGAGATGATCATGCCCCAGTTGAAGCTTGTGCTAGAGATGGCAACATTATAATCCAAAGGAATCCATGCCTCCAAAAACCTGGAGCAATATTTTTTTCCATGCAACCGACAAAGGAGAGCCATTAGATAGATATAAGATTATCTGAGGTTGGCCATCGGGTACTAGCCAGAGTTAAGGTTGGTGAATTTTTTGTCTTCTCTCCACCAGGACGCCATGATTTTGCTGGTGTCATGCTTCTGATAAAACTTCACAACAAAATCCTTGTTCAAATGTCCATCTGGCTCCCTGAGCTTGTAATACTTTTGGACTTTAGAGTCCTTCTCACCACCATGTGTAGGTAAGCCTTGTGGATGTTGACGAAGACCTCATCATCTAACTTCCTCATGTCAGGATCGCTATGGGGGGAATACTCGGGGAATTCTTCATGCTGTATTTCCTTGAACAGGTCTTCCCATCACGGGAATGTTGTCTTGGTCCCAATGTTCACCTCTGTGTCCCCAAAGGTCGGGGGCTGATCTAAGTCTTCTTTGGTGATCGTCTTGATGATCGACACTGGCTTGGAAGTGAATTCCAATTTCCTTGCAACGGTTGGGGAGGAGCCTTCTCCTGCTTTTGATTCTTGCAGCTTTGGGACTCAAGGATATTTCTTGGTGGTAGGTTTCTTCGGAGGCATCGTTCCTACAACCAAATATTATCAATTAGGGCCGGGACATAGAATAATATTAGATCTTAATTAATATGTGAAATGAAAGCAAAACCAAACTAGTACATACCTGTGTGCTTGCTAAAATATGTTGCTTAATACTCACTATACCTTGGAAGCCTTGTCCGAGCCATTCATCTCGCTCCTCTAGATGTTCTGGACCTATTTTCATGCAGAATTATCTCACTCATAATAACTTAGGATAATATAATGAGAGAGAAATTACCAGTCACATCAAGTTTTTAATACAAGTAATGGGACGAAATTTAAACTACTTACCACCAATTCTTTGTAATCAATTTTATGTAGGTTGACGGCGGAGGCATAGAGAGAGATGCATTGTATCTACAGGTTAAAAAATCATTGGGCTTTGTGCATGAATTAGAGACTAATGCGTGATATTGGAATTAATCAATCAATTAAATGCATCGTATCTAGCATATCTTAGAGCTAAAACATCCCATCGTGTCATTTTCTGAAAGGGGAAGTCAGGGATCAGTGCAGAGCTACAACATTCTTTGTTGATACTCCTTGCAAAAGAAAAATTGTCCACACCAATTGCTTTCATCGGATGGTTCTAACGTGACACGTGGTGGATAAAGACAGGTGACTGGACTCATGAGTTCTAACAGAGGTGGTAACCTTCTTTCAGTTGTGCACTTCCTATCCCAGCCTAGGAATCATGGATGTCGATTATATATTAGGGGTTATTAACCGGGGATGAACTTATCACATCCTTTGCCTTGGGCTAGCTTCTTGGAAATTCGATGATGCCGAAATGTTTTTACGGGATTGGTCATCGACGATTCCTCCCTTTCCCTGCAAACGCGTATTTCCTTTCGCGTTTCGCCGATGCTGAATGAAGTCAGTCATCGAAAAATTTATTGTGCAATGCTTATCATGAAATAACAACTCCCCATTTACCGATGCCGACAAAAATCGATGATCGACGTCCTTAGTTTTCTAGGATGATTTTCTTTCACCTCTAATTCTTTTGGGTGCTAAAATTTGGATGCGTCAAGTGAAATGACTTAGTGGTTGATTCTTTAGTAAAATTTTACTCCCTTTAATTTGTGATGGTTTCGACATGTTTAGGGAAAATTTTAAACAATCAAGGAGAAATTGTAAAAAACAAAGATAATCGAAAACAACATTGTTCTGAATTAAACAATAAGTGGTACCCAAAAAGTAGAGTTTGGCAGAGACTTTTTCAGGGTGTGTTGAGAGCTCAACAGTACCATGATCTAATTGTATCCCGAGAAACCATCTAACATTGACATATTTTGGGAGCCTACCACCTTCTGTAAAATGTGATCCATTTTAGGCAATGGGTAGTTGTCTTTAAGGGATACTTTATCCAGGTTCCTGAAGTCAACACACAACTTGATTTCTCCACGTTTTTTTCTAACTTGTACTAGATTGGCTACCCATTTGGAGAACCTCAGGGACACTATGATATTTGCTTCAAACAATTCTTTCACTTCTTTCTTTATCAATGGTAACAACAGAGGATTTATTCTTCTTAATTTTTGTTTGAATGGATTGTGATCTTCTTTAATTGGGATAACATGATGGATTATACTAGTATCATAGACTTTTAGATCATCATAGCTCCAAGAAAAAACATCAGGGAATTCTTTCATTAATTTGACATACCTCTCTCTGAATTTAGGGTTGAGCCTCCTAGACAGTTTCAGAATCTTTGGGTCTTTTAGAGTTCCGATATTGCAATCTTCCACATCCCCTTCATTTATTGTGATCTTCGGGCTTCTGGCTACATCATTGTTATCAAAACATTTCTCTAATGGAAACAGACCCTTGGGGATGATATTACTCTTCAGTTGAACAATTTCTCAACCAACGATCTGATTGTCAAAATATCCTTCTTTTGTGAAAGTGGTTGCATCCACCTCATCATCACAATATTCGTCATCAATGTTTAGATTCTCGAATCCGTTCTTCATTTTGAGGAAGCTTTCTATCTGTTTGTCATTTTCAAAGACTTTCCAGTGCTTCATTTTGTCTAGTACTGCTGGTCTGTATTTTACCTCTACCTTGTATCTTTTCTCAGGGAAGAGAGGGACTCTAAAAATTGCTATGGAAGTGGCCAGAGCGTCAACAATCTGATTTTGCTCTCTTGGAATGGCCGATAAATTGCATTCTTCAAATTTTTCGAGGAGTTCTAGCACCATATTTCTATAATCCCTCAGTTTGGTTTGTTTTTCTTGGTAGATGCCCTTGATTTGATTTATAATTAAATCAGAATATCCATGTACAACAATTATTTTGGCACCTAGCTCTTCTAAAAATTTCAATTCCAATATCAACGCTTCATATTCATCCATGTTATTAGTGCATTCAAAAACAAGTTTGTAGGAACTCAATTTCACATCTCCTTTGGGATGGTTGATCCATATGCTAGCTCCAACTCCTTCTCTACAAGAAGCTCCATTGAAATTCATCTTCCATAATTGGTCTTCTACATTATCTTACATCTCTTAAAGTTCCTCCATTCTCCCCTTAAGCTCATCCTTGTCAGCTAAAACAACTTATGTTTCTTCTTCTTCAGAGCATAGGTCATTGCAGAAGATGGAAGATCCTAATTCAATATCCACTGAATATATAGGAGGATTGCTAGGCTATGATTTATTTCTGACCATATATTTAAGCAAAACCTCTCTGTACAATCTTCTATCCTGACCAAAGACAAGATAGTAGCATAAGAGATGTCCATATAGAGGGTTCCATTTAATTTTGCAGCTCATGATATGGACAACAACATATCAAATTTTGGAGGGATATCAACAACCACTACATCCATCACCATATTCTTTGCTAGAATTTGTGCCAAATAAACGATCATGTCTTTGATCATGCCAAGGCATTTTACTTTTCCTGAATCGAAGGAGAAAAGATATTTGTAATTTCTTGTGACCTCGAGACCTAATTGGTCCATGACTACCTTTGGCATCAGGTTGTGTGATTCTTTAGAATACAACATAGCATTGTGTAGAATCATGTCATGGATTTTCAAACTGACATAAAAGGGAGGGACTTCTTTGTTTTCACCGCCTTCTTCCACTCTTGGCCCAAATAGAATAGATGGGTGATCATCTTGTATGTTTAGGGTATCATAGGTCTATCCCATTTTAAGCATCTTGATGATCTAATTTCTATATTCGTTGTTCTTGATCAATTCATTAAATGGTACCAAATTTTTTATCTTAGCCATCTCACTTTCGAAATCAAAATATGATGGGGTCATTTCTACTTCTTTGGTGATCATTTCTCTTCTTGTCAATATTTTCTTCTAAAGTTCTTCTTTTTTCTTCCCCTTTTCCACAGTGTCATTTGCAACAACATCTTTCACAGTGGAGTCCTTCGCAGCTAAATTGTTTGCAGTAGAATCTTTCTTAGTCTAACTAGAAGAAGGCACATTGTTATGAGCTTATTTGGAGGGATTCCACTTTGGAGGATTACCCTTGGGAGGGTTTGGGGGTACCTTTTGATTCTGGAGGCTATATTTCCTTGGAATTGCATGATGGTGTTTTGTAATCTAGTCTCATAATCTTCTCTTTCTACTGATACCCTTTCTTCTTCATCTTGGAAAAATATCTCACTCACATCCATGAACTGGTCATGTTCTTCTTTGGTCAAAAATGTCTTTATTTCTTTATCATCACAACAATTCCTGTTATCTTTGAAATATCCATCATAACCTTCATTTACATAATAATTCTGGAAGGGAGGCCTTATTTGTTGTTCCCCTTGATTTCCTTAGTTTCCCTGATTTGTCTAGTTTCCCTGATTTCCCTGGTTTTCCAAATTTGTCTGGTTTCCCAGATTCGCTGGATCTTCTTGATTTGCTTGATTTTCTTGATTTCTTTTCCTAATCTGTGGAATATATGAGCTCCTCAGATTTTTGGGTGGACCATCTGCTTGGTCTCTGGGGTTAGGCCTATTACCTAGAGCCATTATTTCCATCATCTGCTCCATGTTTCTCATCATCGCTTCGAATATGCCCTCTGATATTTGAGATGTTGAAGGCTATGCTTTGTCTTGAGATCTATTTGTGTCTCTTCCAGCATTAGTTTTTATCTTCCCTAAAGCAATTAGGTTCACTTTTACCTCTATAGCATCAGTCGTCATATTGTCCAATGTGGTCGACCTTCATTCTCTTAATAATAAAGAAAAGTCACTTTCAAAAGAATCAACAAATTTGAGTTGAGAAGCCTTGGGGGGGGGTTAATTCATCAAGAATAGCATTATACACCTTCATGAATCTAGATGAAAATTCATGTACTGTCTCATCCGGTGATCTTTTCATATTCTTATACTGGGTCAAGAACTGAAGGGGATTTTTCTTGTCCCCCCACTTTGCAAGGAGGCTTGTCTCAAAGGCTTCAAAATTTACAATACTACCTGTCGGAAGGGCTCTGAACCAATTCCTCGTGTCTCCTGCAAGGATTTGTGTAAACAGTCTCATATTCACATCTTTGTAGTCTGCTTCTTCCAAGTCTACGAAATCATTAAACCAATCTAAATGTTTTTGAGTTGATATGTTACCTTCGACATCATATAGGTTAATCCTTAGATTGTAATCCTGAGGCAGATCATGTAGTTGAGCGGGCAATATGAGGGATGGAAATCTAGCTGCCATAGCTGATGTGAGGGGTCAGAGTGGACATTGGTTTTGAGCAGGGGTCACTATAGGCTTGACACATGTAGCTAAAACTAGATCTTAAAATCTCTTCTCGTCAAATATGGTCTCGTTTAGACAAGATTCAGACTTAGTTCTGAATAAGGATTGTTCAAATTTCACGCCAAATTCAAGGTCTTCGATGATAGTCGCTTCGGCTCTACAGAAGGAAAAATATCGGTCTGGACACAATAATGGGGTTACAAGCCTTTCTTTTCTTCTACGTACAATATTTTCAGGGTAAGACACAGGGATTGTGGCTTCTGGATCTGGATTTCTCCTGGTGTGAACTTTCTTAGGAGCCAGGATTTCTATCTCACAAGGTGTGGTGCAGTTGTTCATTTAATAATGGAGTCACCAGGGTAAGAATAATCTCATCCAGTGAGGTATTTGGTCCACTGTCACCCTGAGAGATCAAACTAAATCTTTAAGTCATTTTTTGTAGGGAAGATTTTTTCAATTTCATCCCCGACAACGATGCCAGAACGTTAGCACTCTGTAAATTTTGTCTGGATGAATAGACAAATGACAGAGGTAACTGTTTCAACCAGATTTAGAGATGAGGCACTAGCCTGCTCAACTCAGAGAGGGATCTCTTGTTTCACTTGATATATCTATGGGAATCGGTGGCTAGATTTGGTTTGTTTTGGGGGTTTTGACAAAGTTGTTGGCAAAGAAGGGGAGGAACACTATGGGCTATGGAGTGAAAATTATGAAAGTGAACCAAAACAATGCATCGAAGAATAGAATTCTCTAGAGGACAAAGGATAAATGGGGCGATGAATCTGAGTTATTCTTGAATTTAAAAAGAGTGTAAGAAGATAAAGAGAACAAATAACTACATCAGAGCATTACTAAAATGATTTTTGAATAAGTTAAGAAGACAATCAAATAGTTTAAATTTCTTAAGCCAAGAGAATCACAACACGAATTATGGGCCTTTAAAATCTCCAATTTAAACAGAAGAAAATGTAAATGAAATGAAAGGTTACAGGAAATATATACGAGGAAGGTAAATAAGGCTCATATCACCACCTATTAGAATATTTTCATAGAGACTTCAAAATCTTCTGCATTTATATTCAATTCAGATTTAGAAAATTTACAAAATAGAATCTGATACAACCAAAAGGTGCTCTTGAACTTCTGCCAACATTAATCCATTCAAGTCTCTCAATACTTATACAATTTGATCAAAACAACTAAAACTGAAATGTTTCAGTTTCTGTAACAGTTTCGACTAACATTTTATGTATACGAAACACTTTACAATAATTAGCAAAAAGAAAACGTTTCAAAATAATGAACAATTTCTCTGATTGTCTAACTTCTTCTGTGCCATCTGCCTCGCTCTGAGCTTCTACTAGATTTGCAAAACTGGGGACACCTGGAGATCACCTGTTGGTTCCGGAGACATTTCACTTTTTCTTACCCAACTGCACGATTTCTTTCCATTGTGGATCAGAGGGGATTTCATAATCCATGATCTATTTAATTAAAATTTCCAAGTCAATGCATGTAGAATAGGACACGGTTAGCATGCTGACCTTCCCTGTTTTAAACTTGTTTAAAATTTTGAAATCTGTAGCTAAATACTCTAGCAGACTCGAGCCTTTCAGACTTTCTTGCATATCCTCAAACTTAGAATGATCCATTCTGCATTGCATGAGGAGAGAGTGATAGTATTCTTGATTTTATAATGAGCCTTTACCATCCTAGAATGATGGAAGACCTTGAGTGAACAATTTTTCAAAAGCATCTTTAAACTCTTGTATGTTGTATTCCATTTTCATATCTTTGTTCCGGACCGATCTGAGTAAGTTGTTCTTAGCAATGATCCTTCTCGATGAAATGATCAATGCAGTCCTGTATTTCACACCAATGGTTTGAAGTTCAACAGTTGGTACAACATTCAGTAAATCAATAGCATTTTCGGCCCACCCTGAAGGCTTCTTTGCTAATATTTCATTTACAACAACGCATTTGTTCCGAGCTATAGCATCCATATTATCTTTGTCATTGATAAAATTCAGATAAACCCTGAATTTAGCAATCCATGCAGCAATAGCGTCCCACATTACATGTTTTCCCCCCTGAAATAATGTCTTTCCCTTTAACTTGGTTTTTAGCTTGCTCACTCTCTCCTGTAAATCTTGATTTTCTCTGTGGAGTTGAGCCATATTTTCATCCTTCACTTTCATCTCCTGCTTCATCTTTTCCATGTTCTCTTTGATACTCTTGATCTCACTTGTTTTTAAGCTCACCTAGGACATAGCTTGGAATAACCCCTCAGTGCTTGATCCAACCTCTATATTAGTAGGTATAATGACTGCCATGTCTGATGTCACTGCTTGCACTAATGACCAATGCTCCTTCTCTTTCTCCAATTGTAGCAGTTCAACCTTGTAATCGAGTGCCTCTTGTTTGAGTATTTCTTTCTCCAATGCAGTCAATTCTATTGTCTGTGGATGATCTGTAGGTGACATCTTCATCCTTTTATTTATACTTTGGATCATCTTGTCCTTTTCATCCAAATAAAATTTCAACCCCTGGGGACCTTTAGACTCTAGCCTTTTGACCTATGTCATCCAGGCTTTGCCTTACACTTTTTCATGTTTCAGTTGTCCATCTAGTTTTGAAGCATATGCTGTTAATCTTGCAAATTTAAGAGCCAAGCTCAGATAATCACAATATAACATGTCACTGACATTCCTATGAAATTTTACTTTGTCAGGGGAGACAATGTTTTCATAGTGCATTTTGATCTCAGATACTTTATCATCATCACCCACTGCAATGTTAAATGCCTTTTTCTCCACATACCTGACTAAGAATAAGGAAGCCTTATGTTGAGAAGTTCTCTCTACATCAAGTAAAAGGTCTCTTATTTGATTGTTTTCCATACTTCCCTTCACAACATACTGATTCATTAAATCTTCCTTGGACTAGTACACTACCCCAGGTGTCTGGCTAAATATGTATTTCCTATTGCTGAAAAACTTTGTGTTGTTTCGTTTTGTGGCCTGCTTTTTGTAATAGTTTCTTCGTTCTTGGTTGTAGCATATACCATCTCCATGCATGTTTTTTCTTTGACTTATTATTCTTCCAGGTCAACTACTTGAGATGATGATGTTATTTTCATTTTCTTGAGAACGTTTTGCTAGCTACTGGCACCTAGTGCTTCTGAACTGTTCCTCTTATTGTAGACGCTCATTTTAGAAGTTTTGATAACCAACTTAGGGGAAGGTTTCTTTGCTGGGATCTGCTGAGAGGTTGGTTCTGTTTGTTTTGTTTGATGTTGTTTCATGGTGACCTCCATCTCTGCGTAGGTATCTAGATTGGCCAACTCGTCGAATCCTTCGACATGTTCATGTTCATAGGGACCTTGTCTACTAGCCAATCTTCTCCTTGATATTATCTGATGTGGGTCATATATTATCCATTGCAACTGTGTGAAACCAAATTCACTGAGATTGGATTGAATATGGGGAAAAAAAGACTTATTCTTCACCACAAAGGGACCTACCATGAAAGGAAATTTCACATTAGAAGTCTTGTGTGCTTTCAGAAAGTAATCAGTCTCTAAGATGATCCTTTGTCTTATGAACTCCAAAGAAAAGATCCTGGGCGTCAATTTTTTTTTTTAAATATGAGGTCCTTATTGGTATCCATATACCCAAGTCACAGTAGATTGTGTGAACAACACCCAATCTCCTACCATGCTCTCTGGATTTGGCTGTAATGAGTTTTTCATTTATTCTAGAACTCTTAGTAGATCTGAACAAAAAATGAAACTGTATACCCTGGACATAATCTTGTTGATGAAGATGAGCATGGTGATCCTTTTACACTCCGTCGAAATAAAAGTCGTCTTAGGAAATTCGGTTTTGTTGGATTCCAAAAAAATCCTCAGCAAGTGAGTGTAGTATATGAAGTGTCTCAATGAGATGAAGTTGACCAGCTATTGATCTATATTCTCTGCAATACATTTGTCAAAAATGACACAGAATGACTAACCAGACAGAAAGAAAATCAATAGGAAACCTAACATGACCTCTACCACAAACTTGTCATTATCTAACCCTAAAATTTGACTTAGCAGAGAACAAACCCACTGGACTTCGATAATCATGACACTTACACTGATAGGTAATGACAGACTCTCTGAGTGAAGTTCAATCTTGACTATGGTCTGCAAAAATAGGGTTTTAACTTCGAGCGGGCATTCTCTATCAATTCTGATCATTCTCTATTCCTTGAAGGGCTTTGACACTGTGGGGGAGGCGTCTGGTATATTTAGAGTATGCCAGAGTGATGGACCGTCTACTTTACATAGAACTTCTAACCCTAATTTTTTTTAAATGACTCTTTCTCCCTGAGAATAACGCTTCGCACACCAGCTTACAAATTTAGGGAATGGAAAGACTGTTTCTACGATGTAAGGGATGATGGAGGCTAGAGCCACTTTGAGGAAAGGTATGTGTGTTCCAACATTTTCCAACAAATTTGATCTAGACACAGAAACGAGTGAGAACGTTATCTCTATGTCAAAAATGTCAAAATCTCTGTCAATTAGGGCTTCCTCTCTGGAGGAGATTTCTTTTTCATTCACGGATAAAAAAACAGGATTAGCAGCCATGGTGAAGAATACCTATCAAGTGACAAAAAACATGAGTCTGGTTCGGTCCCGAGCTTTGAAATGTGACTGGAATCTTTGTGCCAAATTTACGACGTTTCAATACTTCAAATTATCATAGAAGAATGTCGGGGGTTTCCTCCTTTTATAAGTATCTATTGACATCGGGTGTTGGAGAAAACAGTTTCAGGTGGACCACTTTTTTCCCCGATGTGAATTTGAGGGCGCCACACGTCCGTGATTTAAACCATGGTAGTTTTCCCCGATCCGCCCTCTGTCAATTAATCCTCGTGCTATTTCAATCACCGATATAAGCTTCAACCATTGATCCCAACTTCTTCAGGTTCTACGGTCCACCTTTGCCGAGCGGCTTTATCATCAGGGGTTGGAGGAAGTGGTTTTAGTCAAACTTATTTTTCTCCCGATGTACTTCTATGGGCACCATACGTCTAGTAATGAAACCACGACGGTTTTCCCCAGCCTGCCCTCGATTTCTTAATCTTTGCATTAGTTAAATATCTGATATGCACCTCAGCCGTTGATATGGGTTTCTTTCAGGATCGACGGTCTGTCGAGTCTTTCTCTTTACATTTCCACTATTTTCCCTATACATCACTAGATATAGTCGTTTTCTCTGATTTATCATATCTCGGTGCTGATATAACCCTTCACTAAAATTTTAAAGCTCGGACACCATATGGAAATTATTATGGTGATAACATTGGCTCCAACTGGGGATGTTATCCTCCCTACGAGGTAGCAAAGAACTATAGACAAAGTGCCTACCCATTGGGTTGTAATATTATGTGTGTGAGATGAATATGTTTACCTTTATTCACAAACTCCAAACCTACTCAGCATAGATCAGGGCCTTCACCTCGAGCTTCAACCATGTTGTTTTTATTTCAAATTTCATAAGTAAATAAAAAGAAATGAAAAGCAGCTATGTGAAATGAATGGCGAGGTGTTGATTTTTCAAACAATGTAATGCTTGAGGTTGCTGCCATTCACAGTCCCTCCTCCGACAAGTTTTCCATTACTTTCTTCCAACAAATAGGCATTGTTCCCACGGTAAGATGTAGTTTTGAACGGGCCCAGCGACAGGTGATCAAATTTCCCATGTTTACCTTTATCTTTGTTTCTGGCATTACATATTAGTACCTAGTCCCTAGGTTCGAAGTCATCCACCTTGGTGCATTTGTCTTTTCTTTGGTCTATTGTATGCTGATGAGTTCATCCTCTCTTCTCCGACTGATGTTAATTTCCACTTCTTTCTCCTATAACAACTTCATTACTGACAATCCCAATGTAGTAGGAAAGATAGCTTTTGTACCATAAACTATTTGGAAAGGAGATGTGGCAATAGATCTCTTTGGGGATATCCTGTCAGCCTAGAGCGCATGAATGAGCTTTTTTTGCCATGCCTTTTTGTTTTCTTGCAATAATATTTTGATGATCCTGACCAAGCTTTTGTTTGAAGACTTGGACAATCCATTCCCTGGATGGTAGTATGATGTAGAATGACCAAGGGTAATGTTGTAATAAATGCATAATTTTTCTAACCTTTTAGACTTGAAATCCGTTGCATTGTCGGTTATAATCTTGACTGGGCATATGAACCTAGACAAGATATTTTCTTCTAGGAATCAAATGATAACATCATCTATATCATGTCGGGTAGGAACAACCTCAATCCACTTAGCAAAATAATCTGTTGCAGTCAGGATCCATTTGTGTTGGGTCGAGGACTGTGGGTGTATTTATCCTATAAAATCTAGGCCCCATTGTATGAAAGGAGCTTCTACCGAAATGGGTTTCAACGATAGAGACTGTATTTTTCCTTTCCCGTCGAAGATTTGACATTCATGGAACTTCGACACTTCTTTATAAACATCAGGGAAAATACTTGGCCAGTAAAAACCAGCTCTCAAAATTTTGTGCACAGTCATCTTCCAATAATGGTAACCTCCACAGTCTCCTTTGTGGAACTCTCTTATGGTTTTCTCTGCTTCTTCTTCTATCAAACAACTCAACAAAATCCCTCCCAGGTCCTTCTTGTACAATATTTTGTTTACTATCCAAAATTTTGTTTCTTTAAGTTTCAAGAATCTGGCCTTTGTTTTTCTATACTCAAGAGGAGCTTGCATATTGTTTAACACAAAGATAATATTTTCATACCATGTAGAGTCAAGAAATTTCTGAGATATTTGAGGAGTCATCCTTTCTTGATCTGCTGTATTTTCTGATATATCTTCAGTGAAATTTATTCCCAGGAGTTCACAGTTCATTTGTGCCATTAGTCTGGCAAGTCCTTGTCCTTTGATCAGTTTCATGGGTTCGATTTCAATATCATACTCTAACAGTACTGCAATCCATTTTCCTCTCTTCCCTTCAGGATCAATTTGTGTCAAGATGTCTTTTACTGAGCTACTGGGGACATAAGCAGTGGTATTTAAATGTAGAATATAAACCCTGAATTCCTTCAATGCTTTGACCAAAATTTTGGTGTAGAATATCATCTCTCAATGTCTTACTGTAGTATGGTATAGGATTCTCAAAATTTTGGTCTTCCTTCTGAAGTAATACTCCTTCAATTGTATGCTCAGAAGAGAAAGATAATAGTATGAAATATTTCTCAAAATTTGGACTGGCTAGCACAGGAGCTTTTGTTATTGCTAACTTGATGTCTTCAAAGGATTTTCTATCGTCAGGGACCCAGTTGATTTCATTTCCCTTCTTTAACATGTTGGTGATATGTTTTATGATTTCATCTAAATTAGGAATGAATCTCCTCAGAAAATTTACCTTGCCCAGGAAAGATTGTACCTCTTTTTTTCTTCTGGGTATGCCAATCTTTAGGATGCCCTCCACTCTGTTGGGGTCTACCTTTATCCCTTCCTTTGAAATAATGTGCCCTAATATTTTTCCCTCTTCCATGGAAAAATTTGACTTTTTCGGATTCAAGGGTATGCCAAACTTTCTACACTTTTCAAACACCCTCTTGAAATGCTTGATGTGTTCTTCATCTGAGGCAGAATATACTGTAATGTCATCCAAATATATAACAATGAATTTATCCTTTTCATATACAGAAGACATATCCATATCCCTTTGAAATGTTTCCCCTACATTCATGAGTCCAAATGGCATTTTAGCATACATAAATGTTCCCCAAGGTGTGGTGAATGTTGTCTTTTATTGATCATCGGGATGTACTTGTTGATGGGTCTTAAACCCCTTAAATCAACAGTAGGAACCAAACCTGCCATTGAGGCCCAATTAGACTCTGCAACATTTGTGATTGGAATGGTTCTCCAGATCTCTCGATCTGACCAATTTAATCGATCGGCTTTATGTTTTCCTGTGAAAGCATATCCTTCAGTCGGGATTTTCTCTTTTGGTATTTTCTCTTTAGTTAGGATAAATGTGAGAAAAATCCAGTATAAACCAACTTGACCACACAACGATAAGGAAATCTAAATACTGGGAAAGGCCAGGCTCGGAATAACCTTGAATCCAACATGCAGACAACGATCTCTTACCACATGCCTAGTAATAATACTTTAACCGTGTGAGCAGTCGATCAGTAGCTGAGATTTTAACCTAAACTATCCAAGAAACAAGATGAGAGAAAATTTAACTACTGCAGAAGAGGCTGAGCTTGGGATAACCCACTGCTCAAACATGTTAATGATAATCCTATACCACATTCCTAGTAATAATATGTTAACCATGTGAGCATCCAATTACTATTTGAGAATACTATTTATTAGAAGAAAACATTTATATGATAAGATCAATGGAAAGAAAAATAATTCATCTACCATAATTCTCCATCATATATCCACACAACGATTCATCATTTCCATCATTAGAGAAAATAACAACAAAGAAATTGTACTAGATAACCTGACAATATATTCGATAGCTCTTACTTGTTACATCTTCTCATGAAATGAATAGGAAATAGTTCTTCTCCAGGCTCAATTACACATGGATATGGTGAAAAAAAATTCGTCTCTAGTTCAGAAGGACTTCTTCATTCATAGAAGCTCCAAAATAATTCTTAACAACTAGAAATAAAAGAGTTCTTGCAACAAACCATCGACCCTTAGACCATCGATTGATGTTCCTATTTATAATATAAAGTCTTAACAGTAATTAACGGTAAAATACAATTTGAGCTAATAAAAAATCACCACGTGGCGTCATCATCTGACCGTCTTTCAACAATCCACCTGAGTTGTTTCTTGAAAAGGGTGGATTGTTTCATAATCGGACCATCTGATAAAGAGTTCTTCACAAGTATGGGCCCACGAGAATCTGTGTTGTTCCATTAGGTCCGCATATATCCCTCTGATGTTCGTTGCATGCGCTCAATATTTTATCAAGGTGGAATTCATCTGTTGCAACATGGTTTTAGCTTTGATCAGGTGTTTTGCAAATTGTCACACCTGTCCCGACCTTGCATTGTCTACCTTAACGCACTCTTCAACCCATAGGGAGTCTTGTTCGACATACATCTTGAGAACATTTCTTATGTCGATAAACTCACTGGGGTTTCTGAACTCGGGGAGCTTGATATATTTCTTTACTTTATTAATTTTATCACAGTGCTTCTGGCTCTCGGCGTATTGTTCTTGGATCTCTCGATGTGGGTCCCGGGACATCTTAGTCCAGTATTCTGTGGATCTCTTTATGAGGTCGAGGCTATTTTTTCTTAACATCCAAATTCCATGTTCTTCCTTTTCTCGACCCTGTTGGAAGACCTCAATGTATTCGATCCTTTCCACCGCTTGCTGCGCTCTTTCATGCCATCGTTCCATCTCCTTGCATGCTACAAGAGCCATGAGAGTGTCCTCCTATATTCTATCCATGGCATCGTTGACGTCCTTCTGCGAGGACCTTTCTTTTGACATGTCCAATTCTGACTTGTCCTTGGGACTACCTGCTCAGGTCTCCGATGCATCAGGCGTTTCTATGTGTAATCCGTTTTTGGCTCCATTTTCTTCTCATGTGTCCTCTTGACTCTGAACATCGAGAACAAGAGGTGTTTTTTCCTCAGCTCCCTTCTCTTATTCTACATGCACAGAGGTTTTCTAAAATAACTCCAGACTCTCATCATCACTGTATATATCTATGAACTCAGATAGAGGGTTAGGTGCACTAGTTTCGGCCAACACTCGTCCCAACTTTGATTGAGTCATCGTGCATGTCGGTGAATCGAATGGAGGCAGTGTGGATTCAGGGTCATATGACCCATTGATGTTACTAGGGTCTGTGAACTCGGGGTCTCCTATGTTACCCATGATTTTGGTCATCATGATGGTGTATTGATGATGGTGTACTCAGGCTCCTCATAAGAACTTTCT